>OY284481.1:29796135-29857746 GCA_958336345.1 Dorcus parallelipipedus
AGGAAACGAGCATGCAGGTAAAGAAACACAAAATAAAAACATGAAATAAATTCAACTTGTGTTTGTTTACCTTTGTTTTACCTTTTATATTGCGACTTACAATTACAACTAGACAATCTAGTCTATTGACTAGACATTACTTTTAACGCTCAGTGTACCTACAACACCAGCTAATTACTGAAATAAATTTAAAAAGGAAAAAAGATTCGGAATATTTTAGTTCCGTTTTATACACCCAGTTTTAGGTATGTACATTTGTATATAATGTGAGTATAATAACTGAAGTTTCGAAATTAAATTTTTTTCCAAAATTAAAATAATTTACGAACAGGTAAACAGAATCGCAGGAATTAAGGCAATGAGGATTATACTAATCATATTATTGTAAATTGAAATAAATTTCTTGGAATATAATAGGAATGTAAATGTCTATTAACGTAATGAAGACTTACACTTTCCTAATGCTACTTAATGTTCGATTTCAAAGAAAACTGGCTTACCTAAAACTCTAATAACATGTAAATCAATTATTGATTCCCTCAAATTCTTTCAATTAGATTATTTCGCCAACTATTTAAAGTATTGATTTAAAATTTTCTAAGGAAAGTGGATTTACTAAGATAATGTATTTGCCGCCTTAAGCAATTTTGTAGAATTAGGAAGTAACTTTTCACGATTAAAAAAAAAACGAAAACATATATTGTGATTCAAAACACTACAGTATTAAGGTTAGGGAAAAGAAATTGTATACACTTCCTTTTTAGAATAATGTTATCATCTGTTCCTGTAATGATATACTTTTGGGTATCTCATAACTAGCACGGCTAGTTTTAAACATCACACATTATTTAAAACTAGTTTATTATTACTAAACCAAGCTTGAATTTTTGGTAGTAGACTTAACTCCAACTTAATGTTCGTGTCAGCCGCGTAATTAATTATTGTCTTTATGTTTACATCTGAACACTAGGTGAAGAAGTCATTTATGTACCCCATTAATAGAATAGGCCCCAGACTAATGCCTTGCGGGACAACAGTTTTAGTAACTAAATATTCAGATATGTACTCAATTCCATCTAGCACTATGTATGCATGTATGTTCTTCGAGTTCACTGACTTAAATACGTATGAATAGAACCGCTAGAGTACCTTTGCTCTAATTCCTATGCATTGATGAACGCAACATATGAAATCCCATGTTAATTTAGAGGTGTTCTAATATTGGCTTCCCTAATTATTTTACAGCAAAATCCATTTAGGTTTTTTAAAGCACTCTTCAAGATGAATCTGTCTCTGCAGTTTGAGAATTTTTCGTTTGCTCAGTTTCAAAATATCTTAAAAAGATTCAGTAACCAAATTCAATTTATATCAAACTATCAGCACAGCCTTTTGCTGTCAAATAATTAGGGAAGCCAATATTTGAACACTTCTAAATTAACATGGGATTTACTATGTTGCGTTCATCAATGCAGCACCCTGTACATCTTTATAGTTTCTTCAGAAAATCGAGTGCTCAACACTAACCTTGGCCCCAGACAAGTCTAAGGAGAGTCCGCATGATAAATATTTTCTTTGGATGGCATTGGTTATTTCATGTACAAAACGTTGATCTACGAGTTAAAAAAAACCATACTGGAAAATGAGAATTGTCTATCAACTTGTCACAAATAAAAAAATTTTGAGTGTGTTGCACTTGCAGATATATTCGAAATTTTTTGGAAGCTTTGCGATTAAACGAATAGGTCTGTAGTTCTCAAAGTTCTTCGGTACACCTTTCTTAAAAATTGGTATAATTTTCAGTTTATCATGAATTAATGACATATTGCAACGGTTCAACCAAATTATCTATGGTGTGCTCTAATACATAGATATGCACATAAAGTTCAATCAATTCCACAAAGACAATAAATAAATTGGCATGAAACTGCCTTTCTCGAGATGAACCGCCTGAAGGCTTTACTAGACAATTTACTACCGAAACGTTGAATTGTAATAACTTAGTGACTACAAACCAGTTAGCAACTCCAGTATTGTGAATACTCCCCTTGAATATTTCATCGGTTTGCTGTAGAGTTGGTAGAGACAAAAAGTGATTCGATAGAAAACTAAATGCAACACAAAGTTTACTTGTATAGTCATGGACAGTTAAAAGAGAACACTCGGAAATTTGCTTAGTACTAATGCATAATGCAGAGAAGGTGATTTTCGTTCTCTTTTAACTATTCACAACTCTATTATCTAAATAAATAAAAGCAGACTTATTTAATACTTTAACATAAAGCTAACTTTTTGGGGAAAGTTAGTAATTTGAATTTTTCGCTACTGATCGATCTTTGCTTGATTTTGTTAAAAAAAAATCGACAATTGTATTGGTAAGTAAAATGCTAATTAAAGCCCTGACTTCGGTCATGTTTTACAAAGAAAATCTATTAGTAGGATCAGCAGTGCCTTAGTAGAACGACCACGCCCTCAAAGACCGTTCTCACAAAGACACACGTCCGACAATATCTTATTTTGTACACAGAGACACATAAAGGCTCGTTTGTTCGGAGGTGGCCGTGAAAGGAGCACGCAGACTCCTAGATTAAGTCTTCACCAAAACGGACAATTGACGGTAGTAGTCTGCGCTGATTGAAAAAATATAGGCGGCGATTTCAAAGTGTCTGCTAACAAACAGGGCCATTTATTTCAGCTTAGTGACGTTTCGCATTCGCCACACCGATTACCGAAAAACACGACGTGACGATCGGTGAGATCCGCTTTTGTTAATTATTACCTTTTCAAAAGTCGAACGCTTCAAGCTTTTACCTGGATCTTACAACTTGCATCTTTATTAGTTCTGAGCTTGTTTGCGCACACAGGAAGTTTTGCTGTACCTATAGTGTAACACCTTCTTTGTCGACGACATCTGTTCCTGAAACCATTTTTAGTGTTCAAACTAATCAGAAATGTTAGAACCAAATCAAGAAATAGTAAATTAAACATAACTTCCACCATTAAAAGATGCTCTTTTTGTTATATCTTACATTATAAAATTTGTAAAAAGTAACACCGCTGAGAAAACAACAAAATAATATACCTTTTTGCAGCGCATAAACAAATTATATAGTCGCTAGAATTTCAGCACAATACACACCGATTGGGGTTCCAGAATTAGTACCACAAAAGGCAAAGAACTTAAAATAGCAATGAAAGAAGAAGGATGTAACTTTCACTCTATAGGAATATATACCTCAACAAAATCCCGACTCATTAGAGTCTTTTTGGTATTCAAACGACTTGAGCTCTGATCACTCAGAAGTCATTCTAACGATCTAAACATAATTAAAGCTGGTTCTTGTCCGATGAAAATTGTATCACAAAATCTTTTAAACGAGCACTAAAGAGTGCACAAACACTTTACGTTTCGCTATCGTTTAATAAACAAGGTTGTCACTTCCGAAGTGACAAACGATAGCGAAACGTAAAGTGCTTGTGCGGTATTTAGTGTGCGTTTAAAAGATTTTGTGATACGATCTAAACATACTCTAGTGAATAAAATTACTAACTGGGAAAGCTTTAAACTAGAACGATCCATTAACTTACAAGTAGCTCTGGAAACTATACAACAACTACAAGGTGAAGTAGAAAACTTCACTAAACCGATTCAAGGAGCAGCTAAGGAGATCACACACGAGACAGTAGGTAACAATTATCCAGTTGAAATAAGAGACTTAGTTAAAGAAAAAAGAAAAACCAGGAAATTATAATATATTAATTACAAAACTGTACCGTGAAATCCAAAAGATCAAAGAAGAGTCAATAAACTGCTACATCAGGAAAACTGCAAGACTACTCCTTGTGGAAAGCTACGGAAAAACTTAAGAGACCAGATAGCATCGATCAGGAATCTGTGTTAGACGTAACAAAGATTTTTGCTTTACATCTTCACACCAAACGACTTGCAACCAGACATCCAGTTTCAAGAAACTGAAAACAAAGAACTGGAAGAGATTGAAACCAATCAAGGAGAGAAAAAGTACATCGTGGTATGTTCGATACAGCGACATTCATCGAGATCTTCTGATGTTGCCAGTGAAATCAAATGCTTTGTTGATAACGTGAAGCAAGAGTATGCAAGTACACTAATCCAGGGGCCAATCAACTTTTGAACAATGATAAATTAACCAGGCGGTTGAAGGCCAAGCATCCCTATAAGATTGTTTCACAGCAAATTTATTACTCAACGTATACTTATTGCCGAATAAAACTGGTACACTATTTTTTTTTCTTTGTATCATAACAACCAGAGAAATGTAAACTTACTTGTCACACTTATTATGTTTCGACATTTTAATTATTTTTTTAATAAAATTTGTATGAAAGATATGCAACGGTATTTAAATAAATTCGAAAAGGGCATAATTGTGAAAACATTGAAGAGAGGAATGTTAAGAAGAGCGACAGCTGAGGAATTTAAATCCAGTAAGACTACAATAATAAAATTAAAGAAAAGTTGGGAACGCGATGGAAATGTTAAAAGAAAGGAAGGGTCTGATCAACCTAAGTCATCCATTGACGAAGAAAATATGGCTTTAATATATTTTTTTAAGGACAATCCGTTTGAAACTACAGTTACAGCGAAAGAAACAACAAATTTACAAGTTTTTGGAAACAATTTTATGTTCCTAACTGTCCGTCACAAAGCCCGAATTGTCACAGAGTGATTGAATGAAAATAGCATTGAAAATTTACGTGGCCTGCCAGAAGTGCAGATATCAACGCTATTGAAAATGTTTGGGACTTTTTACCTAATTGCATTCTGCAAACATTCGACAACAAACAGCAGAAGAGTTTAGTCAAAGGATTGTTGAGGCATGAAATGATTTAGCGCCTTAATACACCGGGTGTTCTTTTACTGTATGCAAATATTTAAACCTGTAATACATCACCATAAATGGCAAAGATTGAACTCATATGTACTTGACAAAAATTTTACACATTTCGAGAAAATCGCAGTTGAAAATCGGACAAGAATTAATCGCATGTCTATGTCTTTAAGGTAGGTCAAGAAAAGGAAATTTTATTCTACCGCAGAAAGCATCTGTTGGAACAAAAAACAGAACTCTAATCGAGCAGTGACCCAGTGACCTTTGCCGAGTTCTGGCGGCTAATAAAAGCGTTTTTTTTTTCACGTCACAGTTTAGTTTGTGAAAAGTGATTGAACGAGTTAAAGCTTACGATTACTATTTTTTGTGCTTAGTATGTACTTATTAATGCCGCAAGTCACGAACGGCCAGAGAATTCATCTACGGCGAAGCTCGAGCAAATACTGAAGAAGCACGGCGGATTTATGGAAACACATTTCCAAATCAATGCAAGAACATTTTCGCATTTACGCGATTATGGAACGTTTCGTGTGTGTGTGTCGCTAATGATGGATGCCACTTTGAACAGTTGTTATAAACATTACTGAATTACTGTAGTGAACGTTTGAATGTGGTCTTCCACATAGATATTATTGGGTGAGTGACTGCGCCTTTGCATATTATTAGTCACGCCTGCGATGTTTATTGCCTACCATCAGCGAAGCAGGTTCCATAAGTTTTTTTGTTGTTTCATGACCGTCGTATAAGGGGCGGATAAAATAATTTTCCCCCGTTATGAAAAATTTTTTTTTTAATTTTTCCGTGTTCTATGTGCTCTCACGGTAATGTGGTTAAAATGTTTGCACTTATTTTACCCCAATAGGCCGCCTAATAACTTCTATGCCAAATCGTTTACAAGAAGTAAAATGAAACGGTGGCGGAATTTCAAAGTATTAACGTTATTTAATTAACTTTGATTAAGATGAAATAAAGGCATGATGCTATGGTCTCGTGAATGCACCAAAATTAGAACGAAATATAAAAAAAGTTACCGAAAACCAATAATTCAATTTACCTCTGGTATAAAACACACCACAATTTTTTTGTATGAACTTGAGCAACACCCTGTATAAAATCTTTAAAACAAATTACGAAGTATCTTTATTACATCTTAACAAATTTACCTACATAATTATCAACAATGAACAAGGTTAATTTTAATTGTTAATTTGTAATTATGTACTTCAATTAATTTTTGTTGAGATAATTTGAAATACACACACATATTTTTAATAAATAGAACAGTAAGAAGGTCCAAACTACCGACAACCGTATACATTTCACCTTTCGGCGTCGTCAGGAATACTTAGGAAAGATTAAAAGTAACGCTAATCCAACAATAATTATTGGTAATTATTTTGTAGAAAACAACAAGAGGAGTAATCAAATGTACAAATATTTTTGGGAAGCAAACAGATTAGGGGTCAGTCTTGGTGGTAAACAAGTGGTTAGTTATAGAGGGATTAGCAACTGGTGGTCATTAATAGATCTTATAATGATGAGAGTACTCTCTAATTTTAAAAATTTAATACAGGGTGTTTCAAAAGTGATGGTAAAAAATTAAAGGATGATGAGTATGAATGAAGACAAGCAAAAAAGTTCCAGTAAACATGGTTCCGGAAATTAACCGTTTACGAGATATTGTCACTTTTTGCTGGTTGTGGCATGCTGAATATTAACTTACTAATTTTAAGAAAAACAGTGAAAATTTTATTTAATTTAGCATTCATGAGACATAAGAAATTTACAATTTTGGGTAAACAACGTACAGTAAAATATGAGCATGTTAACTGAAGAATTTACAATAGGTGTTCAAAATGCTGACCATGCACTTGAATGCATCTATCTAGTCTTCTCCGCAAGGACCCGTGAATGCGTTCTAGCGATCCTTCATTTGCTGGAAGGCATGTACAATCCGATGCTGCAATTTTTCAGGTGTGGCAATGTCAGCTGTATTGTAAACTAGGCTTTTTGCATAACTCTTTGCACAAAAATCCAAAGGATTTAAATCCGGTGATCTAGGAGGCCACGGTACAGGTCCTCCTCTACCTATCCACCGTTCACCATATGGTCTTACACGTAGAAGGAAATGAATTTCTGATGTCTCATGAATGATAAATTAAATAAAATTTCCACTGTTTTTCTTATTAGTAAGTTAATATACAGCGTGCCACAATCAGCAAAAAATGACATTACAGTGCACTCGGGCTAACGTGAACACTGCTTAACATGAACTCCTGGATAACGTGAACATCTACACTTTAGCATTGGCCACTGTCGAACGTGAACAGTGCAGCTCGCTAACATGAACAACTACTTTATGTACTACAGAAACATAAGTCCAAACAATCACTTCTTACTTCATTTTTTTTCCAAAAATAAATAATATGTAGTACATAAATAAAGGTTAAAAATGATGTTTCATGTTTTTAATTGTTTTTAAGAGATGAAGACCACAGCCCAAATTCAGAAACCTCCCTTGAATTGAGAGAGCACTCCACTCACACTTTTTGAAATTCAGAGAAGCTTTGATTTTCCTTTTAACTTTCTATCGTAAATCACTGATGATCTAAGTACCTATACTGACCATAAACTTGATTAAACGAGTAAATATAAAAGCAAATTTCAATTTCAAATAACGACGAAGGTCAAGTTTGAGTGTGAGTGGATTGTGAGTGGTCTTTCTGAATTTACCCCTAAATCTCGGAAACATGAACAATCGCGCAAACATAAACACAGTCCGTTTTAATTAGTTCACGTTAGCGTGAGTGCGCTGTATTTCGTAAACGGTTAATTTCCGAAACCATGTTTACTGGAAGTTTTTTGTTTCTCTTCATTCATACTCCTCATCCCTAAATTTTTTACCATTACTTTTGAAACACCCTGTATAAACATATTTAATACTGCACAAAACAAAAAAGAATTGTAAAGAGTAACACAATTGTAGCTCAAATGCTCCAGAAACAAATTGTATGAGATTTTCACACAAGTTGTTTGGCATGAGAACGTGTGAGAATAACTTGTACAATTTGTTTCTGGATTTTTTACTAGAATTTTTTCTCTATGATAGGAAACACTCTTATTACCGTTATGACAATTTTACCTAATTCTGGACAATCAACACGATTAATATATCTACTTGGTCTTTGTCACTCTTCCCAATTTTTTTTTTGGTTTCTATAGGCAACGTAAGTATGTGCTGTTTCATTTAAATGGTTCCCCAAATTCGAGTCTCAATTCCCATCTTGAATGTTCTCGTACGTTCTTGAAATCGTATGGTGAAATTTCGTCCTGGTTATTCTGTATAACACTCATCACAATCGCCACAAGTTATTTTGTATATTCTAGAATTTTTGTATTTACCACCTGTAGTTGTTTGTGCAACGTGTCATTATAAAAATCTACTCGCAAATTCAGTTTCTTCAATTCAATTAAACTAACGGAACCATTTATTTTCTGAAGATTTATTATTTATTTATTTGTGGAAATAATTGTTTAAAGGCCATAGAACATTTCTGTTTCTTTCATATTTTCTGTAATCTACCTTCAGTCTTCAGTGTTTATTATGTTCAACTCTGAATAATAGAGTTTTCTTTTGATAGTGGCGTTGTTATAAGTCTGTATCTCATAGAATTCAAAGCTGCTAGTTTGTTGTTATCTGGATAGCAAGAGTCTACAGAGAAAGTTGCTTTTTTATAAATGCTGAAGTCAAACCTGTTATTCAGAACACAAAGTTATTTTTAAATCAAGAAAATTTATTAAACTTTCATTATATTTTCCCAAAGAAATGAATTGTATTTTCATGTTTAGCGAATTTAAAGCATTCAGGAAGCTATCGAGTTGTCCGTCCGAACCTGATCATAAACAACATCATCAACATATCTATACCACGAACTGTCCGATTAATTACAATTACTATTTTCAAGTGCTTCAATGATCAATTTTTAATGATTCAAAAAAATCCGTCTTTGTGGGTCAGTTCTCAGAATTTTGTAATTCTTTTGTAATTCTTGTGTTTTTATACAGAATAAAATAGAAACTTACATTGACCCATTGTGGACTTTACCTATTTAAATTTCAGTATTTAAGTACGACCCAGCTGACAAATATATTATTCGCATAGTGGCTTATACCTACTAGTGTAACAATAACACTGATATTATCTGCACCTAGATCGAGTGATTTAATACGAACTCCTGGTTAGGCAGAGATTATGTCGACAAGGAAACTTATAACTTGGGGTTGACGGCTGCAGATAGTATCTCTATTGCCTCATTATCGACAGCTCTGAATGAGAAGCCGGGGGTAAATTGACGCAAATGTTTTGATGTTTGTTGTAGCTGACCTATCAGATCTAATATAATAATACGTCGTTTTGTACAAATCTTGAATGTCTCCAGTGTCAGAATGCAGCTGAAACGAAATTGAATGAACATAAAATATTTATTAGCTGTTTTCTTTTTGTACTTTGTTATTCCCACCAAATTCAATGAATTATTGAAAAATTTAGAAAAAGACAAAAACTCAGATTAAGAAATTGACTTTTTCATAAACATAGAATCTTAGTGGATTTAAAGTAAATAATATAATTTAATGTAAACAGAAACTGAAACAAAGAAAATAATAAAAAACAAATAATAAAGTAACAACGTATACTTTGTAATTTTAAAAGAGAATTTTATGTAAACTGTAATAAAGCAAGGGGTTTCCTGTAAATTATATCGTAAACTTTCATATTCATAGATTAGAATGCAGCAGGTATAAAAAAAGACAAACTAATCCTTAATTTTAAGGCAACATAAAATAAAACAAGAAAAGCGCAGTTTATTTTATTATTTTCGACGTAAAGTTAAAAATTTTAATAATGATTTTACCGCCGCCTTCCGCTTATTAATAAATATTCATAATAGAAAGACGAGTCGAGCAGACCGCATCCCCTGATCGTCGTAAAAACGCAAAGGACGCCCATAAAGTGACAATAAAATCACGTCAGAGTCGAATGTCAATTAGAAGAATAAGAGGAGACGACTGCCAGCATCTGTCGCGAACGCGAGCCCCTATATGTTGTCTAAATAAGGGTGATTCTGTTCTTTGGGGATCGCCTTCTAACCCCACTGGACCTAATAACCACCACTATAAATATTACACAAATTGAAATCAGATATTTACTCAGTCGTTACCGACTTTTATTTATGGATATTTGGTTACATCAAATCCATAAAAGATATGTCGAGCAAAAATTCATCTTAGCTACTTGTTTTGATAAACTGTATAAAGTTAACAGATCTCTTCTTAGTTGTTTAATGATTAGATTAGAAAATAATTTTTGTATAATTATAAAATGAGTTAGCATCGTGTTAACTTTCCAACACTTTACTGTGCTTACGGCATAAGACTTTGCATAGTTATTAAAACCATCAAGTTCTATAATGTTTCGAAACTTCTGCAAATTAATTATTTTCGAAAATAAATAATATATAAATTGGTCGATATATGTATGTATTCATATAAATTTGTAATAGAATAACGAATAAGTGTAATGAATTTATTCCAAAATATTACTCTACTTTCAAAGTACTTTGTTTGTGTCTGCAATATGTTGGTCCATTGTTAGATTTATTTCATTCGCTTAATTATGTTGGCATGGTCATGTCGATGAATGGAAATCAAAACCGAATGGACCTTCCACAAGTCGCAGCAACGTGGGAATCAATTTAGAAGATGCGGGTAACGTTCTCCAAGTTCGTAGTCATCATAATCGATACACAATTTGTATAAATATTCACACTTACAACAACGTCACGCCGAAATATAAAAAGAAGGTCAAGAAAATTTGAACCTTCAATTAAATCATTATATTAATTATTATTTATTTATACATATATAAAGAAGAAGTGATTTCTAATTTAAACTTTTGCCAACGAGGTTTTTGATATGAGATAGGTACTTAAACTTGATTCTCGCTCATGCTGTTATGATTATGATCGAAATCATCACCCGATCTTCAAGGAGTGAAACGCCAGAGATGTTATCTGGCAGCTTGGATATGGATCTGTTTAAAGTGGTCCTTTGAGACCGGGCCGCCAAGAGGCGGGGAAGAACCCGAAAGCTTTGTACATATTTTCCAAAAACAAGTCACCTCTGTCACTGGCCAATTCGTCTCGCCCCGACTGCATTTCAATACCGTCGGGTTACACTGTTGAAATATTTGGCCGCGGTTACCTCTCCATCATCGAAAATATTTCTACGTTCTGACGTTTTCAATAACAAAATGTTACTACTGCTCACAATCGCCTGATTGATGATCACGATCGGATGAATCGTCCTTAATTCGTCCTTCCAAAAAAAAAAGTTGTGTTAAATTATCAATAGTAATATCACTTGTTGCCAACGTTGCCAATTTTACTCTACCTTTTACTGTTGATGTTGGTATTAAACATTTAAGTACACAAAATTTCTTATCACCCTTTCCTTACTTAGTTACTTTAATTAAAACAATATACATATTATTTTTTTATTTATATTTGCCACACGTAGATTTTATGAAAGCGAAACGACTTTGGCCAGGTAAAGAAAATTTGAAAAAGCAAGACGACCAATACAATAGTACGTTATTAACTTAAAAGCGCCCGAATTTAAAAATCTAAGCGGATTTTGTTGACACAATTGCTACAACCTACCCTGCATTTGAAACGATTTCTTTGTTGCAGATATAAACAGTCAGACCCAAACCCGTTTATAAAAGAATAATTTTCTGACTTCTGCTTATTGAAATTACATCCAATTTCTATAACATTTGCTATTTATCAAAGCCCTTATCTGAGACTTCCAGCACCTAGTAACAGACAAATAAATAAGCTCCGACTTCGACTCTGTTCGCAGGTAAAACGATGAGTGAATAAACTCCCATTATGCAAATAAGATAACCAGTGGTGTTGAATCAACAATAAAATTTAAATGCATTATAATTGTAGGAAGGTTCATAATCTTTTCGTAATTCGCATTGGCAAAACAGGCATAATATCCCAAGTCTTTATACGCACACAAAGACGCTGTTTGATTTTCTCCGTAAGGCAGCAACAGTAGCAATCAGTAAACGTTTACTGAAGTTAAACTTCAGCTTTATTTGCGGCCTCCTCTTTGTTTGCGTTCTGGAAACATATAATCCGCTTGAAATATAATGCGAGGCGCTCGTAAATCCACGACCACATTTAAATTTTTCGTGATTAAGCTCAGCTCTTCTTATAATGCTTACCGAGAAGTGTTGCAATAAATCATGTCTGTCTTTGTTTTTAAATTGAGGAAATTTCGGATTCAGACCGCTTGCTTTTCTAACAGGATGCAATTTAGAATGATTAATTGAAAAGCAGCGGACGCACTTGCAATAAAATTGTGCTGGGAACAAAAAAGTTATCTAATAATTAAAATTATTTTTAAAATTTTATACATTTTCGTTTTAATTATAGATGGAATCGGTTCGTTTCTGTTTATATGAAACTGCAGTGGATCGAAAACGAAGCCATAGTCGTACATAGTACCCCTTCTCCAAACGACTTGAATAGCAATAAAATTTTATGAAAAAAGTGACTTTTTTTTATTTTAAAATGAATAAAAAAATGTAAAGGCATGTTGGCGGCACTACCTATGAAATACAATGCAACGGTTTGTAAATAAGCAGTAAAGCTGTACTATAAATTGTTATAGTTATTAATCTACATTACAACACGCAATTTCGTATACTACGCAGTTATGAACTTGTAAAGAAAGAGTAAGTATATCCCACGCTCTTAAATAAAAGTTTATTAAATACATCTAAGGTTTTCATTAGCTTTCATTCTATACATCACAACCAGTGAAGTACAGTGAAGCCTCCCATGGTGGACGTATCTGTTAAAAAGACACCTCTCTTAGGCGGACAGGGACATTACATTTATGACAAAAATTTAAAATTCTTTTCAAATTTAGCTCTACTACGCGGACACTTGCAAAAAGTCCGATATCTTTTTTCGTTTATTTAAAAAGAGACAAGAGCTATCGGTGCAGGTTTTTGCTTATTTTAACTCTAACACGACTTAGATAGAGTAGTATCGTTGTAAAAACCCCTAAATCAGTAAGGAAAGCTTTGCCCGTTCCTTTGATGTTTTGAGATTCAAATTCGATAACAAAATTCTGTTGTAAACAAACTAAAATTAGCGATTACTTTCAAAGTATACATATAAATAAAATTAGTTTTCATTTAACATTAATTTTTAAACCCTCTAATAGACGGACACCTCTAATAGGCGGACAGTTTGCTTGGCACGGTTGGTGTCCACCTAAGAGTGGTTTTCTGTATCATGTATCAACCTAAGAGCTGCTTTTATATTTTTCTTGATAACAATTTTCTTATTGATCTTATTGCGTTTAATAAGACCCCCTTCTGTATATGTACACGAAATTGTATTTGGGCACAGATATACTCTCCAAGCAACTAAAAAAAGGTGCCGATTCTGTGAAAAGATAAATATTCTGTGACCAATTATTTATGCAGAAGAGATTGTTAATCTTTAAAGATAATGAGAAGTTCTTTATCCCTATTATTGCTGTTTTGCTACTGCTACTGTTTTCTGGCAATTTGGCATGAAAGTTTTACAAACACAGAATAGCTATTAGCCGAATCGTCGCCTTTATTCCAAGAATACTGTTATACCTACTCAGTTTATCGGATGAATGTAAAATCGGGCCTTAGTCTATCTTTGTATTCTTCAAAATCATACTTTGTAAATTTTTACTTTTTTCTTTTGCTTCTTTTATAGTTCATCTATTACTATTGTAAATAATAAAAGACTTAGTACTCATCTCTGTTTTTGGCAACTCTGCTTCAAAATTTTTCGACTCTAAGGCCCGATTTAAATTTATTAAATTAAATTTATCTGGTGATTAATTCTCATAGTAACTATTGTGATCACAATTGTGATCATAGTAACTGTTGTGATCACAATAGTTACTATGGGAATTAATCACCAGATAAATTTAATTGGAGGTGAATAAATCGGGCCTTAATATTTTATTCTTACAAACTTCATATTATTTTTGTACAGCATCAATATCATTTCAATTTTATCTTGTTTTATTTCTTCCTGTCTTAATATTTTCTGCAGGTCTTCTAATCCTATCAAATGCCTGTCAATAAAGCGTATATAGGCTGGCTCATTTATCGTAGTTTCGATAATCGTTTAATGTCATTTGATTAATTAAAAGTTAGGAATATATTTTCTTCCAAATATGACATAGATTGTGGAGTTCCCCAAAGGTCTGTCCTGGGATCATTAATCTTTCTGTTGTCTATTGACGATGTAACAAAACATGTAACAACTGTTAAAATTACCTTGTTCGCGGATGATATGTCCATGGCGGTCTCAGCTGAGATTCCCGAGGAATTTCAGAAAGACCAATTTATTTTATGATGCTATAAGAACAACTTATTATAAACACCGTGAAAACTGTTAAGTATTATAAAATTTTATAGCAGAAAGAATAATATACAATTTGCGGAAACTCAGTACAATCTGCCAGACAATTCTCACAATTCCTATGCCCATTTTACACGGTCATATTTTTGTATCAAATTTATCACGAAGTGAGTGAGAAGTGCCAATTCAACCAACCAACATTCATTGTGGTAGCTTATCTCTCTCACTGTCTAAAACAGGCATTACGAATGTACTTGATGTGACGTTGTCTTGAGGTAGATATATAGACTATGCATGTACTCGTATTAATAGGTCATACTTTGCCGCACGTCATCCGAAAACCATGTTACCAAACGGAGAACTACTTTCAGTCTACTATGCAATGGTGCACAGCACCTTCTCATATAATATACACTGTGGAACAAAAGTATGGAAACCTCTAAATATTTCAACAACGGCTAGGGCGGTTAGGGCTTTCACACTAACTTAAAATTGACGTTTATATAAACGTTTAGCAAATGCCAACTTTGCTTTTCAAAAAAACGTGCGTGTTTCAATGTTACGAACTACAAATGTTGAAATATTTCGAAAACAGTAAGCATTAGGTATAGGACATGTTCCACATTTATGTTAATAATTATTTAAACAACTTAGACAAATAAAAAATGCTGGGTATCTCATTTACAATTGCAAAGTTGGCAGCACTGGCGAAAAATCTGAAATATTGACAGCACCGCATCATCTTGACATCCGTGGTATCACCTAAATTAACTGTTCCAATTTTTGGCTTCGATAGCCCTAGTGGTTGTTGAGATATTTAGAAGTTTCCATACTTTTGTTCCACAGCGTAATAATAATATGGGGAGACAGTGATGGTCATGACAGTCATAGGTTGTTTATCGCGCAGAAAAGAATAATTCGCCTAATATTTAATTTAAACTTCAGTGAGTCTTACAAACCGATAGCATAAAAGAGGGTATTTCACCTTCTCCCTCCTTATTCATATTTAAATATTTGCTTTTCATACGACAAAAAAAGGAAAAATTGACTGCCATGAATATGACACCCGCTCCGAGGACTTACTATGCATGGCAAAACACAACACCAGTAAATTGGATGACACAATCAATGTCTTAGGTATTAAATTTTTTAACAAACTACATCGAATACGAAATTTTCAAAAAGAAGATTAAGAACTTTCTTAGGGAAAAATGTTACTACTCAATTCAGAAATTTTTAGAAAATAGTTTAGATAGAGACTGTATGCCCATGGGCCATAATTCTAACTTATTCTAGAGTTAAGTGAAATATGACGTGTGCATCCGTGGTAATGCATGTAAATAAAGTTGAAGTTGAAGTAATCTTTGGAGAAAGTTATTTTAGGTACAAAAGTATTAACGTATGTCTCATAATCCCAAAAGTTTTGGCACAAATTTCAACATCTTTTCGGCAAAAAAATTATTTACTTAAAGTTTTGTAATACTTAGTAATTGACTTTTTCATAAGCAACAAAATTATAAATTTAAATTAAAAACAAAGGGCCATGGTCTTCCACAAAACACAAGTTTCTGCGGATATCTCCCGTTAGGTTTTGGACGACATATATATCGATTTCTCGGTATTTCCTATATATATTCTGAGTCGAAGTTCCTCCTCATTTTGGGAGGATGGATCATCCTCCATCGTAAACTTTTCGAGATAAAAGAAGCCCTAAAATCTTCTATGGGACGAGCCTGAGGAAGGTTAGGATTGTCGTTTCGCGGAACAAATGATACGTTTTGATCTGCTAGCCAATTTTGAGTTTGTCTTGCATATTTACAGGACGTAAGGAGTAGCCATAATATTGTCCCCAGCGTGTTCTCCTTCAATAAAATTAAGCAATTTTGTAAGACAATTATCGATGTATTTTTGACTATTTAGGGCTTCACCTTTTACTCGACCCACGTACGGCCTGGATACACTTCTTGTGAAAATGGCGCACCATACTAGCACCTTATCTGCGAATTTGGCTCTTTGTTTATATCTGACATTAGCAGGGATGTCTTCCAGTAAAAGGCCAACATTTCCCTTCATTTCAGAGTTGCTTAGTGTGAAGTACTTTTTGTCATCCATAATTATCATTCGGTTGTTAGCAAAATGTACTCTTCTTAATGCACGGCAACATATCGGGATTCTGGCTAGTTGGTTAGCTGTATATTTTGGGGCTTTTCTTCTTTTTCGGTAATTTAGGATATTTCGCGACAGTTCTCGCGATATGGTGTTCTTAAATGTTCGATATTCTCGTGCCAGTTTTCTTACTGAAGTGCCAAGTGAGTTTTTTGCTTTCCTTATTAGTCTTTCGGTTATTACTCTGGTAAAAATGCGAGGTCTTCCATTTTTTGGAATGTTCATACAAGGAATACCTTGCTCACATTCAGCAATTGTGCGATAAGTAGTTCCACGCGATATACATATTTTGATTTTCAATAATGCGTATTATTTCGGCTTTAGAGACATGTCCAATCAAATTATAAATGTTTTTTCGAATTTCTAATTTATCGACATAACGATATGTAAAACAAATTTTTGTTTCCATAACAACTTGATATTTTCTTCTTATTACCCATTTTATTGTCTGCTGAAATTTGTGCCAAAACTTATGGGACATACGTTATAACAAACGGTTAATATAAGATGCGGGATTACGGGAAAGTTATAAACACTGAAAATCTAAAATATTACAAATATTACGAATTGAACGGACACTTCGCAAATTCAATATAAATGTCGACGTTTCGCAGCTTCGACATACCTGTCATCTAAACGAACGCAAGAAGATTACAACACATGACATTGCAGAGTTGCCAAATGCGACGTTGTCATGTTAAATTTTATTGTTAAAAATGCATTTCTTAACAGGACATTTATGGCCATATGCACCGAGCAAATTATGTACCTTAGTTTAACTTTAATCGTCGCTTACCTCCCTATTCTGTAACTCATAACGACATTGTTAGATACCGATAGTCGTTAAGTGACATATTTTGACCAATCAGAACATAGAAGTGCGTTGTATCTAAGCACTGATTGGTCAAAATATACCACCTAACAAATACTGGCATCTAAAATAATTTGAACAAATTATGTACCTTAGTTTAACTTTAAGCGTCGCTTACCTCCCTATTCTGTAACTCATAACGACATCGTTAGATACCGATAATCGACATATTTTGACCAATCAGTACATAGAAATGCGTTGTGTCTAAGCATAGATTGGTCAAAATATACCACCTAACGAATGTTGGTATCTAACGATGTCGTTATGAGTTACAGAATAGCGGGGTTAGAATTTGACTTACAGAATGTTGTGCAATTTCAAACGTTATATTAAAAACGTGACTTAAATTTAAACTGACCTAATTTGTTTGGTGCATACGGCCATATATAGTTGAATTTATGAAATGTCTGGTCTATTATAATTAAAATTTTACGATAATTTTTAACGAACGAGAATATGCTTAAATAAAATTGGAAGATAATAACCTCATTCTAAAATTAAGTCACTTTCTATTGCTAATGAAATTAGACTGAAATGTCCGTGTTGAAGCCGGCTTTACGTATCAGAACAACTACCCTTAAGAATAGTTTACTTTTCTATGCATCCGATGGTACCTCAAAACGGCCAATTATACTGCAAAAGAATTTCTTAAAATTTATGACATTCAGATGATTGAAGAGACTCACAATAAGAACAAGAAGCCCAATGCTATTGAAAATAGAATACAAACAAAAGAAAAGGAGTTCTGAAAAATGTATCAAAGCGCTCCTAGAAAACACCAAGGGTTGTATCAGCAATTCTATGACGACTCAAATAACTGAAGGCGCAAGTATTTCGTTTCCCCTATTTTATCCCCAATTTCTTCAAATTTATACTGTTTTGTATTAAGAAAAACGTTTGTAATTCTCTTAAATGTCACCTTTTTATTCAAACTCGTAGATAGTAGAAACAAAGAACTTATAATTAATTAATTTTAAATTTACAGAAAATTAACACAAAAAAAGTTGCTATGCAAAAGAGAAACTATGCACAAATCGAAATTAATTTAAACGTCGGAGAATATCTTCCGTGTTGCATCCATAAAAGCTTCCCCCCGTCTCTAGTTCAAATTAACACAATTGGTGCAATACATGCACTGCTCAGATTAATTCATAATAGACCCGCATGCGTCTCAACACACAAACTGGCAATGTTTCATTAACGCTTCCATTTCCTGCTTAATTACTATTTTCAAACAGCCCCATTTACTCTCATCAAGTCATCTGTTTCGAAAGTGCGTCAGTTGAAACAATTATAAGGGCTGCATTTGAATTTGTCTCCGACGTAATTAATTTGTGCACAGGAAAAAATTAGCTCCGTAAATGCACCGCAGTCTGTATTCAAGACAATTATAACTTTGGACGTAGGTATGTACGAGCCCTGCGCCAAAAGTATTCGCCTACCTGTCTTGGATAAAGATACTCAGTGGTAGATTATTTTTCGAGAATAATAACAATAAATAAATATAAATTTATATAATTTTAAATAAAATTTTGATATTTAAATTCTAATAATGATTTTATTTTCAAAAACAGCTACACTAGCTAGGCGAATACTTTTGACGCAGGGCTCGTACATCCTGAGTTCATGTGAACATAAAAGATAAGTATCAAAAAAATATGGACTTGCAAATCATCTTTAAGCATGCAAGGTGATTCACGAGAACACTTAGCTAGAAGTATGAGAATGAGAACTTTCAACAAATATTTACATTTTCTCCGCAAGAACTCTTTACATTGTTGAAATGATCAAGGTGTAAATTCATTAAGTTCAATTCGTTTTCCCAAATATCCAGGCTTGTACAATTGCTCAGCATGTTCCTGTTGTCGTTATTCATTTTATTAAATACGACACCCCCTATCTCTTTCCATGAGTTGATAAGATTAACGTTCCTCTTCAATTCTATTATAGGTTTTCTTTATCTAATGCTTACAGCTTTTTAATTATTATAAACATTTAATTACACTGTGCAGGGTGTTAGTAAAATAAGTGCAAAAATTTTTACCACATTACCGTGAGAGCAAATAGAACACGAGAGATTTTTTTTTAATTTCATAACAGGGGGGAAAGTTATTTTATCCGCCCCTTATACGACGGTCATGGAACAACAAAAAACTTACGGAACCTGCTTCGCTGATCGTAGGCAATAAACATCGCAGGCGTGACTAATATGCAAAGGCACAGCACACTCACTCACCGAATAATATCTGTGTGAAAGAACACATTCAAACGTTCACTACAATAATATAGAAATGTTTATAACAACTGTTCAAAGTGTTCATCATTAGCGACACACACACGAGACGTTCCATAATCGCGCAAATGGTGGGACACTAGCTGTAAATGTTCTTGCATTGATTTGGAAATGTGTTTCCATAAATCCGCCGTGCTTCTTCAGTATTTCGTAGATGAAGAGCATATGTTCTCTCACGGTTCGTGAATTGCGGCATTTTAATAAGTAATACTAAGCACATAATCATAAAAAATGAAGCAAATTCCTTGGCTACGATACGTCTTACTGTGACATTAAAAAAATGCTTTTTATTAGCCGCCTGACTTTGACAAAGGTCACTGTGTCACTGCTCGATTGCAGTTCTGTTTTTTGTTACAAAGATGCTTTCTGCGCTCGCAATAAAATTTGCTTTTCTTGACCTACCTCAAAGACGTAGACATGCAATTAATTCTTGCCCGATTTTTAACTGCGATTTTCTCGAAATGTGTAAAACTTTTGTTAAGGACATATGAGTTCAATCGTTGCCATTTATGGTGATGTATTACAGGTTTACATATTTGCATACAGTAAAAGAACACCCGGTTTCTTAATACAACGTCCTCCATTTTTCTTATTGTTTTCGAATTATTTAATTCTATTTTTATATAACAAAAACTTTTTTAAATTTCACTATCGGTTGTTAGCTTCGTCAGAAGTGGTGAATGAAAGATATGAGAATACTGCTATGCAGCTTCGAATTCTATAAGAATATAATCAAAAAAACATTCAAAATCATTCCAAACAGTAGACGATTCAAAAAAATAGTTTTGTTAAAGCATAGAAATTAAAAATAAAAT
Organism: Dorcus parallelipipedus; assembly: GCA_958336345.1. Classification (NCBI taxonomy): domain Eukaryota; kingdom Metazoa; phylum Arthropoda; class Insecta; order Coleoptera; family Lucanidae; genus Dorcus; species Dorcus parallelipipedus. The sequence continues at coordinate 29,816,640 of OY284481.1, forward strand.
AGTATCGGAATATGGTACAGGTTATATTCTGACAGTTTTAGTGCAATACAATCATTTTCAGTAAAAAAAAAAAATTAATGAAGATCAGTTTCCCTTATTTCACGTTTCATTTTTTTCTTTTAAGTTTCCTTGTTGTTTGCCAATCAATTTACTTTCATTTTTCCAAATTTTCTTAACTTGTTTATCAATTAATCTTTTAAAATTTGTCAACGGTGTACTTTCTGACACAGATAAAAATTCGGAGTTAGATTTAACACCGTTTTTACTCTTTTTGGTTATTCCCTCACGTCCATTTACACAAGTAGTTAAAGCACGATGATGTTAAAATCTTAAGGAATAAAAGTAACTCCAAGAAGCAAACAAATTTGCTCTGCAAAAGCTATAAAAGCTTGTTAATTGTAATTCATGAGTTAGCTACAATCACTTTTTTGCAGAGTTGAAGCAGCATTAAAAGTATGTCGACTTTAATATCTAATATATTAAAATTATATATAGGTAATAAACACTTTTAAATTTTGGAACTTTTTAGTTTTGTTGTTGAAATAATATTTACCTCCTCAAATTTGTAACATGTTCATCGGTTCGGAAACCTTTAAACACACAGATATGTTAAATTAATTTTTATTAACGTAAAAGTGTAACATTTCTCCATTTTGTATGTTTAAAATTTTTAACTACTGTAGAGATTGTTAAATATACATGGAAAAGAGTGACTTTGAAGAAATAAAGGAATAGTTTTTATTACATTAGGTGAAAATTTAACTTTTTTGTAGAAACATTTAACTACTTACTCCTTAAACCCCGCACAATTTTTATCTGTGTATAAAAAGATGTCAGAATCAAAATATTTACAATTTAGTCGTATCTAACAATAAACAAACTGTTGAGCTTTAAATATTTTTATTTTTACCGCTACTATGTAGTACATAAGGTATGGTCCCAAAAATTTCGGAAAAAAAACTATTTTGCTTTTTAAAGTAAATGTTACAACAATAAATACTTAATATTCAAGTTATTGATAGTGGTCATTATCTTCAATCGTCTTCGTTTTTATTATCTCGTCTTATCTCATATTTCTCTTGACAACAGCAGGATCGATTTCTCCAATTCTTGAAAATTGCGACATCGTAATTAGTCTTTATTTGCAGCTTCCCATCTCATGTGGTACACTTTTCTGATCCACTTTGCTTGACCAAAATTCCTCTATTGATCGAGCCTGAAGTACAGAGTTTTGTTTTAATACTTTGCACCCCACCATTTGTAAAACTATAATACGTACCACCCCTATGAAGGGATACCACACACACAAGTTTTAGGAACGAAGGAAAAGTACCAGTTCGAAAACCTTCAATAGTTAAGTTAATAAATGTTTGTAAAACTGAAGGCGTAACGGATTGAATAAATAATCTTTAAGTTTATTTCATCAATGCCGCAAGAACTTGACTTTATGTCTCAATGACTTGAGATGTTTACACTGGTGCAAAAAAGTGATATTATTTTGATATTAAAGTGATATTATTATTATAAAAATGTTCACGTAATGTAAAGGATCGCCTGTTTGGATGATATCACCTGTTATTTTGTCAGCTAGCTATTCGCGTTTTCTGCTAAGCAGTACTCCCTCTGGCGGCAACTATGTGTACCAATATAAAGTCGTCACGACTGTGTTAGCTTCTGTTCGAAATAACATTCTTTAACATTCTTTTGTATCTACGTCACGTTATTCCAAAAATAGTGTTATACTCGGTTTATCCGACGATCTAAAATAGTACCTAAATCTGTGATTTCAATTCTCTGCTAACTTTCTAGGAGTTATAATTCCCTGGAAGAGGGATAAAACTTATTTTTCTTTTGGCAACATCTTCTGAATCCTTTAAATTATCAAACTAATATTTGAAACTCAGATATAAGGCACCTAACTGAACATTTACAAGGCATTTGTCAGATCCTTCCTCCTTTTTAATTGGTAGTTTGAGGGGATTACTTTCAGTATTTCATGGTAACAAAATGCAATAGACGTATGCTAACTTTTAAACCTCAATTACTCGAAAACGGTTCGGTTAACGAAATGCAACAAATACTTGTACTAAATAATCTAAAGAATATTTTCTTCGTAAATTTTTTATGAAATATGTAAAAATAAAAAGTTAGGAATAAAATACTGAAAAGTCACCCCTTAAAACTACCCTTTAAAAAGGAGGGAGGATCTAACAAATAATACGCAGTTAGGTGCCTTATAACTGAACTTCAAATAATAGTTTCATAACTTAAAGAATCCAGAAGATATTGCCAAAAGAACAATATTTTCCGCCCCTCTTTCAGAGCATATAATTCTTTTATTGTTGACTTTTGGAATAAAATTTATATGAAAAGGTTACCTTATTTTTTGATATTCTATTCACCCTTTCAATCTCCTTCGTACGTTATGAAATATTCAGTATTTAGCAATGTCAAAACCATCTCCTTTTTTACCGGAGAAAAAATTATAGATCATTATTATGCGTCATGAAAAAATCTAGGTTAGACACATCGCATAGCTTAAGTTTCTTGCATGATATTGACATAATAATAATTTGAATTCATTAAGCAGCATTCTATAATTAAATTAAATAATTTACGATGTCAAAGAACGAACCCAGTCGTGACGTATTAGTGTTGCGGGTTGCATAGTTTTCGGCGTCATGGAAATCGCGAATATTATAACAAAAATATCTATTTAATGTAATTGCAGCTTCAAAAGGGTCATGGTCAGATGTTACATCAGTGATATAGTAACACTCTGCGTAATTACCTGCGTACAGTACAAAAAACAATCATTGTAATTATTAAAGTCAGAAAAGCGCACTAGGTTCAACGTCTAATGTACAAGACGATCCATGTCAAGAGAAGGGTCACCATGTAAGATTACTATATCGAGAAGGTAGCGCCAACTTTCTATCTCTTTTAATTTGGGGTTAATAAAATTCATTCTTAAACTCCTTAGCAACAGTAACTTGTTATGTATCTATCCTTTTTCTTCTTTAGCGTTTCATCGCTTCCTTTTTAATTTGGGGGACGGAGCCGCGGAAACGAATGGTGGTACCTTCTAAATACAGTAACCTTATCACCATGAGCGGAGAAGGCACCTCTACGTTTACATGAAAAAGTTCCTTGGAAGCAGTGCTGCCAGACCTCCCGTTTAAACGGTAAATCTACCGTTTTGGTCAACGAAATACCGCCCTACCGCGTTGATGCTATAATCTACCGTTTTTTGCCTTTTTCTACTTGTTTTTTGTTTTTACAATGATAATGTAATGGAACAATGTAATACCTTAAGGAGAATGTTAAGAATACTGGCGTATTTTGGCCTAAAAATGAAAATTAGATTTCAGTCCTTCCCGCGCAAATGTCACTTCCCCAGCTCCACCGTGTGTTGATTCTAGTGATTAGTGTAATTGTTGTTCGTTTGTGAGGTTCGGTTTGTGCTTAAAATGAAGTAACATAATCGCTGTTTAATTTATGAGTAATATCTCTAAAGTGGATGAAGCAATTCCTAATATATAGTTGCGGTCAGAAAATTTCGCATGTCACTGTCATTCATCTGATGTATATATATAACGGAGTTTTTGAACTTTTGCGTCAATGCAATGTCAGTGACATCCGAAATTTTCTGATCGCAACTGTACAAGTAAAGCTAATCGTGTTAACTTTTTAATTACAAATAATCACAGCTTTCATCTTGTTTGGATGATTTGAATTTTCCACGAATTTTCAATCATCTACCGTTTTCTACCGTTTTTTTGTATTGCCATCTACCGCCCATAAATTTTATTATCTGGCAGCACTGCTTGGAAGAGTGTTCAGCATACCAGATTAAAAGAGACCATCGTACGCAGCTATAAGTGTACATCGTAAGTAAAAACGTCACATCGAGCAAATTCTCTTCATTCTACAAACAAAACCACATTAAATGAATCGGAATCCAACAATACTACACTCCACTACCACAACAAATAAAAATCCACTTCATTTGGGTGAACAGCGAGAGAGTGATGATGATTTCCATACAAGCTATCGACTTAGGGTTCGGGTCCACGTATTCGTATTCACTTGACCGAGATCCTGAGGATTTAGTGAACCATCAACGTTTGCGCATGAACATTACGATGAACCAGTGCTAGACTTTTCATTTTGTGTTATTTTTCGTTTTATTTTGTTAATTATTAGAAGTTTCCTGAAAATAACCTCATTTGAGGTTAGGTTTCATGTTTATGTGTTGAATGCTTGTAATTTGTAAATATCATTAATTATTGAAAAGAAATGTTACTTACCAGACGTGAAATAATTCAAATATGTTGTAAATATTGATTTCAACCATTTTATTGTGTATATTATGTAAAAATTATGTAACCTGTGAACAACTAAAAATCAGATTAGAGCAGGCGGTCCAAAGAAAATGTATGTCTGTGATTAAATGAAAAGTCAATAAATTTGACAGCGCACGAATGTATTACATTAATTAATTCAGTTAATCACAGACATACATTTTCTTTGCACCGCCTACTCTAATCTGATTTTTATTTGCTCACTTTTTATTTTCAAACATTGTAAACAAACAAATGTCACAGGCAAAATGCACACCGGGTTCGAGAATATTTACGAGATTTGATAGTTACCATGACAACGGTCGCTGTCAAGTGTCAACAAACCAACACTTATAAAAGGGCGAGCGCGTCGTTTTCAGATTTTCTGCGCAGATCTTCGAACTAGCAACAACAAAATGAATTCTCTTCAGGCTTTCGAACGAGCAACAACTAAAACAAGTCCGTCGACCGTGTAAAATTTCTGCAATAATTTTTAATTTTGCCTTTGACATACTAAGATGGAAATAAAGCTGGATTGTTAGAAAAATTTTATTTTAATTAAGAGAGAATCAAATAGAAGAAAAAGCCTTATCCAGAAGAACCCTCCTAGATCTTCCTGTAGTCCTTAGACCTGAATATAAAATTTAAAAGGGGAAAAATAACAGAAATGGAAGAGGAGGCAAAGTAAGTCAGATTCCATACCATCATACACACATTTTTACACTAATCACAAGATCATCGTATCTGAGGAAGATTATTGTTCAGCATTGAGCGCTAGGTCTGGTGAATACGATCCCATCTGTGTTACCGGATTTTTTGCCACACACACTCACACACCATTTCACCCATCCCTTTTTCGTTTCTTCAATCTGAATGAAAATGAAGTCCATTAAAATTCGTTTCGAAGAATCCACCCTGAGCAGTAGAGAAAGACAGAGCTACACGAGATACACAAAAACAGTTCGTACCATCGTAATCAGAAAAACCGACTGCACTCGAAATTTTAGTTAATTGAAGCGTCCTTTAAAATGAACTTCTGTCATTTTGACATTAATACTATTTTGACAAATTAAATAAACATACCCCAATTAAAAGCAAATCAGAAGGCAATAATTTAAATGCGATTGCAAGACGGTATCAGTATTCGAGCAATTGCAACTGAATTTGCTCTTAGTGTTAGTAATCATATAGAGAATATTTATTTCTTTGGAATCGAATGAGATGGATGAAATTTTATAGGTTGACAAATGGTGTCAAACCTAATGTTACACAACTAATTTTTTTGAAAAATGGAAATGTCGATTTCACTTCGCTGTAGTCGATTTTTATGATCACGATGGTACAACCAAACCAGTACATTACATACTGGAACCACGTGAGGATCACAAAAGAAAAAGAAAAATTTTAATATAAAAAAAAATTCCCCACGCCCCAAAACATTACAATACGTAATCCTTCACTCAACCATGTTTTATTCTTACCAAATTACCGAAATTTTTTTCAGCGGGAATGTGTCATTGAAAATATTTACAAATACTTTAGAGAATGAATTAAATTTATCATCGCAAGCGCCTACAAGCACCATATCCCAATTAATGCCAGGCTGAATAAAATGCTGTAAAATTCTTTTTAGAATATATTCTTCTTGATTCTGTTCTTTTGTGAAATACTTATAGCAATATTCAATAATTTAAAGAAAACATAATTCTGTGGTAGAAAGTCAAAAGGGCATAAGTCACATTTTCTGCAAAACGGAGTTATGTACGTAAATGTATTCAAAAATGAAATTTGTGAATATTTCCTCCGTTTTGATCGCCCAAATGTGAAATACTATAATGAATAACTATAGTTAAACCCTTATGTTGGACGAAATATTCACAAATTTCATTTTTGAATACATTCAAGTACATAACTCCGTTTTGCAGAAAATGTGACTTATGCCCTTTTGACTGCCTACCACAGAATTGTGATCAGAAAAATCGCTCTCACCAGTTATTAAATCAACATGTTCATGAGAAAAATTTGAAGAGATATAATCAATTAATGTCGCTGAATACGTAAAGGGTTTTCAAATAAAAAACCTCCCTAGCAGGCCATGAAAGAATGTGATGTCGAAAACGCATGTCTGCGTTTGTAAGACAAGTAATACGGTAATATAACCTTACTTTTGAAGAAGGAAAAGTGTTCATAAGGTCTGTTCGTTTGTTTTGCTCGGAGTTACTCTAAAAGTTGTCAGATGTAGTTTTCAGTCAAATTCGTTTCTCTCGCGTCGAAAAACTTCGAATTTGACTGAAAACTACATCTGACAACTTTTAGAGTAACTCCGAGCAGTACAAACGAACAGACCTAGATATTTCGAGAGTTGTAAACATAAACGATTTCTGCTCTAATATGAAAACCATTTCGCAGTACAGTACGACAGAAGTTAAATTTTAACAACTCCAAAATGTATCAGATAAATCTCAGGATACTTTAACCAACAAGAGTTGCATGCTACTTCAAACAGTATCAAATTGGTGTACGACCAATGACTTGCTATTGAATTTAAATAAAACACATAGTATTACGTTTCATAATAGACAAAAACCAATTAATATCACAAATTTAAATGTAAATGGTCAAACCTTATCTAACAAAGAAACTATAAAATTTTTAGGAATCACCTTAGATAAAAAAAATGTTAGCTGGAAAATACACTGTGAAAATTTGTGCTCGAACCTAAATTCAGTTTTTTATCTATTCAAATGTCTAAGAACAGTTCTCACAACGGCCCAACTAACCAACCTTTACTATGCACATGTGCAAAGCAGGTTAAATTACGCCATCTGTCTGTGGGGGCGAAGTAGTTCTTCTAAGAATGTTTTTATTTGCCAAAAAAAGATACTTAGATGTATATTCGGTATTAACAAAACTGAATCTTGCAGAAATGTTTTTAAAAATTTTAATATTTTAACGCTTACATGTCTTTTCATTTACAATTTGTGCAGTCACATCCATCAAAATAAAGCCAAATACATTTTAAATAACACAATCCATCACCATAATACACGAATAAGTTCAAGCTTTCATGCACGCTCCTACAGATTGAATGTAAGTAAGCTTAGCACTAATGTACTGGGTTTGAAATTGTATAATATGTTACCCGTCAGTATTAAGGATCTCAATTCAATCCAGTTATTCAAGAAACATTTTGTAAGTGTACCATGGGCTTAATAAACTTATTATTATTATTATTATTATTATTATTATCTGTCAGTTGACGTTATAAGCTTAAGACATGCCTTTTTCGGTCTTGGTGATTTCATGACACATTGCGAGAAGTTTTTTTTTTATAATCTAGAAATATACAGTGATTCTTGAATAGATCAATCAAAAAAATTTTGAAAGAATAGACATCACAGAACATGGGAAAAATGTTAATATTAAGACTGAATAAAATTTAAAAATTTATCGCCGTCCATATGTTCCACGTCCCGACGCCAACGCTCAGAACAAGTAATTATTCGAATAATATCAAAATATTTATTTTGCTCGGTAAAAAAAACAACGAAGATTACACGATGCTCGCCACAGGCGACCCCCCTATTCCAGACGACGTCTCATCATTATGGCGTATTTATTTTGTTTCTGGCGCATCAAACAATGAACCCGACAATGCAACGGCGTCACCTTTTGTCAGGGGGCGAACGTGCGTCGTTAAGGGCACGTGCTCGCTGTTTTTAAAGCTCGTTTAACGTTTTTAATTTGCAAAATACGCGCGCTTTAACGTGCAGGACTCCGAGGGTCACTCCTGCCAGAGCACAGGACAACGGGGGTTGTTGACGCCGTTGTCGGCTTGCAGCTCTCTCTTTTGTAAAGTAATAACTCGCGGCCGCACTCGGTATTTATTTTATTTGGACTGAGATGAGGGTGGGTAAACAGTGTTGCGTGCCAAAGTAATTAGATGACAGCAAAGCAGAAGCTCACATCAACAGAGATGTTTTGATTTTTGCAACAAACATTTTTTTTGCTGCAATTTAGAACAACCTGTACAACATAATTATAAAAAATGTAATTGTACGGTCGCGGTCGTCAAAGACGTACAATATAAATGGAAAATTTATTTAATACATACATATACTGATTGTTTCACGGAACCTTGAAAAACGACGTTATAAAATAAAAAATAAAAAACTTCACTTCAGATTCATTAAAAATCAAAGAACTTAAGACAAGATCACCCAAAATATACCTACGCATCCGTTTTCAACATAAAATGAAACATATAATATGTATATAATTACTATTAAATTAATTGCAAATGTATAACTAATTAAAGACATTATTTTCTGATTTTAATGACGACTCTTTATTAAAAAACTTTATATCATATTAATAATTAATTATATGTATATCAGTGCATTTACATTTTCGGTTGCTTATTTACTGAACAGTATTTTAAGTTTCTGCCTGATTATTCTTTCACGCTTCTTAACGCCAGCTTTGGATTTGTAAACATGCGCGATCATTTACGTCGACTTCAAACGACTTGTTTGTTTGAATTGTTTTGTTAAAAAATATACCGGATGGGAAGTGTAAATTTGTATTATGTCATCGTAAACACTAAAATAAGCGAATTCAATATCAAAGCGATTTCTCTGTTAGATCAATTCACATCGAAATCATTTTAGAATCATTTTAATCTACAATAATTCAAAATATACAATGTACATATATAGTGATATTTTGTAAAGGATTACCGAATCAGAAAGAGATAAAAAAGTTGCGGTAATTTTCTTATTATTTTTAAACCAAAGATTGAATGAAAAATTAAACATACCTACTTAATATCAATAAAAACTTTTAACAGGAAATTTCCTTAAAAAAAATTGAAAATTTAACCAAATTTTACGATTTATGTAAATGCTTTTTCAGTGTTTGTTGGTTTACTAGCAGTGTTAGCTTATACGGCTTAAACTAACAGTAGGTCAAATATGTAAATAAACCAAGTTAACATCAAATTGAGAAAAATAAGATAATTTTTTGCATTACTGAAATATTCATTTTTAAATACTCTAAGTAAAAAAGTTACGTTTTTTTGTTCTTGTTGCAATTAAAAAAAAAACGCCGTACTGTTGTTTCCTTTGCTGGAGTATTTGTAAATTTTATTTGAAATAAACGTATTCCGTGATTATCGTCAGAGGTGGTAATAAAACAGGTAATACATTAGAATCAAATAAGTCAATATTATTTAAGGGAACAATATAATATAAATATTAAGAGAAGTTATAAAGAAACAACGAATAGGTCACTCAATAATTACATCTGCACAAATCAAGCTTATCATACAAACTAAAACAGATACAAGCCCGTCCTCTTTCTGTATGGGTAGGGGAGATCCGGCCGTGATGGACCCTTGGGTGTGTTGGCATACTTAGATTATTGTAGTTATTTTGAGTTGCCAAGGGTAGTTTGTGCACAGTAAGACGTCGAGTAAAGTGAGATGCATCCAGAATTAAAGTTTTGTTTGTGTATTACAATTTTTCGCGAAAGTAATTGAATTTTGCGAAAAAGGTAAGTCTGAAACGTTCTCTTTCTTATATTTGAAATGTTTTTTCTGACAACAGTACTGAAGGCATGTGTTTAATTTTTTTTTCTAGAACAGTCTCCATGTTGGTTGTTCTGTTGTAGGAAGTTCTGATGATATTACGGGAAATTTAAAATGTATATCGTTAGGATTTGATGGACCCCTGAATAGTACACCGGATATAGAAGAAGAGAAGGAAAAAGCTAGGGAAAAAAAGGAAAAAGAACAACGTAGAGCAGCAAAAAAAGCAGAAAGAAATCTGAAAGCAATAAAGGCAGAAGAACATTTTGAGGAATTATATTCAAAATCAAAAAAAGGCGATATGTGGATCCGTTGTCAACAGTGATTTAGTTGGTGTCATACAGAATGTGCGGGGGTTTGTAAAAAAACCAAAATGTTTACTTGTGACCTATGCCATTAGTTTTAATTACAAATATTTCCGTTTTCGTTTAGTTTTTTGTTGGGGTGCCAACATACCTTGATGTTCGGGTATGATGGTACACATATTGAGTTACAAATTAAAACAGCTAAAAGAAATACTATGAAAAATAATCTATTGTTTTATTCATTTTGATATTACATAAATATCCGTTCTATACATGACATATATTGAAAAAATTAAAGTTGTTATATTCAAAGAGCAAAACAAGAATTTGAAAAAGGGGTCCATCACGGCCGGATCTCCCCTACGGCTTTAGCAGCGATACGCAAGCTGTATAACGCGTCTAGAAAGGAAACAGCTCTGCAACTTCCAGTTTTTCTATTTATAAACGAAACAACTAATCTTAAGTAAAGCAATTCAATTTACTTGCTTATACAATTTCTGTTTACACCATCAGGAAACTAATCAGTTTAGCTCCTGATAGTGGCGTAAAAACCATACACCGGGTGGAATATGAAGAACCTTTGATGCTATAACTTCCTCACTGTTTATTCAATTTTAATATGGATCAATTTAATATTTTTTTAGTCACTTTTTTGACCGATGACAGTCAACTTTTTGTTTTCAAATTGCACTACTATTTGAATTTGTGAGATTAAGAACAGTACAAGTCCAAATGTTTGAATTTTGAGAAAATAAAAACATGTTTATTTTGTTTCTTATGCTACAAATTTCGTAGCTAATGTGCCCCGAATACGAAATTTGTAGTTTAGGCAGCTCTCCGTTAGAAGCGCTGTATTACAACGACGATATTTCCAGAAAATTTTTAAGCTGTTTTTCTCAGCTATTATTAAATTCACAGAACTGATTTTTTTTAAATATGCTGTAGAACATCATATCTAGGTCTCACGTTTTCGTTTTTCTCAAAATTTTGTATATTTTTTGAGATATCTGATTTAAAAAAAAAAAAAAAATTTAATGTCACCGTGAGGCTTAGATAATTGTCTCATGAATGTGTACTGAAAATTTGAGCTTATAATTTACAATGGTTACTCCGAAAAACTTTTTAAAAAATTAGCGCTTTGTAAAAGGCCCCTTAAGGCTGTTTTACATTTGTTAAATTTGATAACAATTTTTGGTACAAAGTGTGAGAGATAAGCTACCACAGTGAATTCTGATTGGTTGAATTGGCACTTCTCACTCATTTTGTATCAAACTACTCTCATGACCTAATTTTGGGTCGCCGATTGGCGCAGCGGTAGCCTAGCCGACTTTGCAAGTCGTGTCTCTCGGCGGCGCAGGTTCGAATCCTGCTATTAACCATGGATGTTTGTGTTTAATGACTTTGACCCAGCTATAAAAATCTTCGTGAATGTCTGGAATGGCTTATATGCCGAAAGACAATAATTGCAGCATTGCTGCGCAAAGCAAAACAAACAAACCTAATTTTTTTTTTTTTCCTAGAGAAGGACAGCGGGAAAATGTGTTTGACTTGTGGAGTTGGAATTCTCATAAGAACCAAACTAGTCAAAAAATCATAAATCGAGACAAGAGCAATATTATCAAGCAGGGCAACAGCGCTATCAATGTTGATAAAGATTTCATCAGAGCGCTCTGGCGACAGGTTTCACTGCAGACTTGTGGGCTTCTTGCTGTCAGCGCACCTGACTAGTGAGGTTTTTGCTATATCGGCATATTCTCAAAGCCTTCTAGAAACCGACCTGTGGCGTTTTTGACGATTTTTATTTCCTGAGCACGTTAGCACTTGGTATAACAAGATGTCACATCTAACTCATTTTTCGTAAGATACTAAATCAACACTCCGTTCATGTAACGCAATCCCATTCCTCTCTTGAGAACATTGAGAAACAAGGATAACAAGTATAACTGTCGCAAGTGAAACAAGAAAGACAACAGTTTTAGGGAATTCTGTTTGTCACAATGGCAATAGTTTAAACTCAAAAATGTATTATTTAAAACAAAGTGAAAACTGTTTCGAAACAAAACAAATTGAAACTTTAAAGGCAGGCGTCACTTCAAATGTTAACAAACTTTCAGCTGTGTTCTTTTTATCCCTAGATGAGAATAATGTGCGACAAGGATAGATATAAAAAAATCACTAAATGCGCTACCTCTATACGAAGTATGTTGATTTAGTACCTTAATTTTTCTTTTCCTGTGACTAGTGGGGTTTTTGCTATCAACCCCTCAATTGGAGTACTTTCGATTGTTGACGGCTTGACACTGTCAGCTGTCACTTACAAGCGTCATTTGCCATTTCAAATTCAAATTAAAGACGTTTTCAAAAATTCGCTCCGAGTAGAAATGTGAGAGAGAACATATATCCGAATAAAGAAATGCTCTTAATTGCATTGCCAACTCAAACAGTTAAACAGCGTTCACAATGACTTAACGTAACAAAATTAACCTCTAAATACACAGGTTTGAAGCGTTTTGTTTTAATGTAAATACTTAAAATTCTAAACTGAAACTAATAAATGTGTTTAATTATGAACAGTAAATCATTTGAATTTAGAATTACTTCGTTTACATTAACAAACAGTGCATTCAAATTATTAATTTACGTTAAGTGATTGTGAACGGGGTATTATTCTTGACCACTTTATATTTTTTATTAATTCACGAGAAACAAATTGGCACTTAATTGTTCTTAACCTCACAGATTCATTTATTTTTTACTCTTTTTAATAGAGATTCTTTTTCAGAACATGAAAATATAATAGTATAAAAATTTTAAAATTATCACATTAAACAATAATAAAGGTGCATTTTACATTTGCAAAAGAACTAAGTCAGTTATGGACGTCTATCAGTCGGGCATTTTATTAAAATTTTAAAGTTATTGACAATGAATTCTCACATTTTGTGAATAAAATGGATAACGAAGACTTTGTGGATATGATTGAAGCACATTTTGAAAGCGGAAAAACGATGCACCTACCTTGCGACTTTATGGAAATCGTTTTCCTGACAGATTGCACTTCCAAGTGCCGATAAATTTAGTTCGAAATTTTGGATCTTTTAAAAAACCCAAAATAACCAGACGCGAAACTCAAGATCAAGATTTAAAAATAAATCTTTTGAAGCAATGGACGTCAATAGAATATGTCGAATGTGTCTGGGACAGAATGGGGGCAACTTCAAGCAGTTGCTGAATGAAGGCAACTTCGAACAGTTGCTGAATGAAGGCAACTTCGACCAGTTGCTTTAATAAAAACTGTGGTTACTTGATTTTTGTAAATTTCGATATTTTTTTTTCTTTTGCATTTAAAATAAACTTTTGACTTTTTGATTTACTCATTTTAATGTAGCTATATTCAGAAGCAAAATCTGTATTAGAATAAGAGCCGGTTTCCGGAAAGATTTAAGTCAGGATTAGATTTAAGCCTCAGTTAGATTGTGACAGATGTTATGGCGTACAGCATAATGCGTGTCATATTCTAAGTTTAAAGTTAAATTAATACTGAGTTAAATCTTTCGAGAAACTAAGCACAGAAAATATAGAGGGTGTTAAAAAATTCTATTGCCAAATTTCTACAGTAAGTAAATGAGACTAAAATAAGCCATTTTTGTTGTTTTACCTAGGGTCGGAAATTGATGGTTACTTAATGAGACTGAAAAAACCATTTAATTTTGCAAAAACATAACAAATTATTAACATACTAACAAAATAATTAAATGAATAAAACTTTAGAAATCGGTTACAACGTATGCTCAAAATTATTGCCCCCAACTTGCACACACGTCTGACAACGATGAATTAATGTCTGTCTTGTGCATTCAAAAATTCCAGAATTCGCTCGTATTTCAGCAGTGTCTTCAGCGGTACGACTAGCGAGTTCCATTTCATTTGGTACAGGTGTCAAATAAACTAAGTCCTTCATGTAGCTCCACAAAAATTGACCGTAGGGCTTATTTTAGTCTCATTTACACACCCTAGAAATTTGGCTATCAAATTTTTCAACACCCTGTATAGTGCAATTTAAAAAAAAAGTCGAGAAGTACCTAGTTGTCAAAAAAAAATTCACAGGAGATCAGGTTAGAGTTTTGACGGTTTTGTTCGATGTATTATTTACTAAAGTCGGATAAAAATAAGGAAGTTACAGCAGCAAAGGTTTCTTATGTTCCACCCGGTACATAAAGTGAAACAATACCTACTGTTTAAATTTATTTTTTACTGAATTTACACATAATTTCACGAGTTATCGGTTTCGACTAATAGAATTTTTTTAGTTTTTAATTAGTTTTAATTACAACTTACATTATTTTTATATCATTGTATTGATGAAAGAGGCCAATGAAAATTGGACTGAATTGAAGACTTCACAAGACTCGCAAGACTCACAGAAGTGTTTGTTTGTTAATAAACTTATAGCTTTTCTTAGAAAATCCTCTTATGAAATTTCGAAAGATTAAATTACTCGTTTGTTTTCTCGTTAATCTAATAATTAGGAACGACTGAAACTAATTCTGGAAACATTTTAAAATTAATATATTCCAAGCACAGCAAAATTAAGCTAGAAATTAAATTATTTTCACATCACACGTACAGGGTGTTTACTAAACACACGGCAAAAATAATTAACGGGGTTATTCTTTGGGCTATTTTAAGATTTTTGTGTCATTGGATGATTTTCGGAAAGACGCTTTGTTTCGAAGATACAGGGCGATAAAAGCTTTTCGAAAAGTATTATTACTTTCAAGATTCTTGATTACAAAAACTGCTAGAAATGACTACCACCAGCTAGGATGCACGCATCCAATCTTCTCATTGACTGCCGAAGGGGGTTTCTTATTGCACCCATCAATTATCCCATTCCTCAAATCTTCTTCATTGTCCATTAAAATAATGTACACTAACGTCTTCAAATTGCTATTTAGGCTACCTTAAATTTATAAAATATCCAAACTTTATCGCCTTGTATCTTCAAAATAAAGCGTCTTTCCGAAAATCATCTAAGGACACAAAAATCTTAAAATAGCTCAAGGAATAATCCCCTTAATTTTTGCCGCGTGTTTAGTAAACAGGCTGTACAATAATTCTATAGTAATGTGTCATTGTCTGAGAGGAACAATAAAATTAAGGTGTAGGTGCACATGACGTACTTTAAAATTTATACCAATATGAAAAAAGATGTTACATATCTTAAAATGAAACATTTTGCAATGCATCATGCATCACAGAAATAATGATAAATGTAAATAAATGTAAATGTAAACCCAGCAAGATTCATCTCAATTCCGACGAACAAAGAATATCTTCTGTTACCACAACGATTTCGAATTTATCAATTCTACATTTAAATGTGCAATGCTTAAATTATAAGAAAAATTGTGTTGAAGTGTTTTTGAATGAATGTCATCCTTTATGTTTTTGTGTTTATGAACACTGGTTGAGGGCGGATCAACTTGATTCTTTCAGCATAGAGGGTTACAAACTAATAAGTAAATACTGTCGATATACATTCACGATGGATCTGCCATTTTGTGATTAAAAAAATTGCAGATAAGTGTATTGCTTTACAATTTGAATGTCGTAATTTGGATTTTGATTTTAAATGTTCAGCTATAGCTATTAATGATACTTACTACATTTGTTTTTTGCATTTACAGGTCACCTGGGATAATACAGAATATTTCTTTATTTGCTCGAATGAAGTGCTTCGTAAACTTAACTTTTGTAGTTGGAGATTTTTTGCCCTTATTAATATGAAAAACATTTTCTCATGCTACACTCTAGTATCATGTAATCTCAATAATTATCAGTCTCGTATCAAGGCAATTGAAGAACGATTAAGCCAAAACGAAATAGATTGTAATCTTCGCGAATGTACTTTCTCAAAACTCAAACTTTAAAATTGTTCACTCATCTATCCGATCATACTGCGTAAATTCTAAATGCAACTACATATTAGAATAAAGGCTGAACTTATTTTGCTGGTAATTTCAAAGCCACGTAAATTCTCTGAAAGCGCAAACTGTAAGTGTAAGATAATGTTAAACCATTTTTTTTTTAGTAATTACACTTATCAAGGCAATAGAACATTTGAGAATTTTTGGCAAAATTTTTGCCGATGTTTTAGCATAACTTTTCCCGTACCTTGTTTCTTAAGCAGGAATAAAAATAGTAACCACAAACATCTTGCGTATTATACCCGAGAATTAAAAGCCCAATCACTTGAATTAAAAAGACTTCATTGGTTGCATTCACAATCAGGAGATCCTAAGTTAAAGGAACTAGGATATATAAGTAAAGGACGTTCGTGCAAAAATAATTTAACTGACTAAAAAATTAAGCATAATTCTCAAACTATTAATGAGTTGAATAACAATTCGAAAACACTCTGGACTATTATAGTTATTGGAATTTTTGTCCAATAACTGTGATTGAAAACTACTGAAAATATTCAAAAGTTTCCCAATAAAAAATCTACAGAGTCCGATGAGATACCTGTGAGCTTGATAAAGGAGTTCGCCGAAATTATCGCACCTACTCTTATTTAGGGGTATCATTAAAGAATCGGTAGAAACTAGTGAATTTCCCAACACGTTCAAACTAGCAACTGTTGTTCCTGTATTTAAAAAAGGCGACAAAGTTGACAATTGTAGATCTATTAAGTATATTTTCCAAAACCATTGAAAAGGCAGTTTCACAACGGATCGTATACTATGTGTTTTTTTTTTAGAACATAATATGCAATCCTTGCTACAATATTGAAGGTGAGTTTTTTAAAATCGAACATGGGCTTAATATGTATGTGGGCTTCGTTACTATGGATACCATTCGTACTTGTTTGTCTACCACTGAAGCTCTTTTTCCGAAATAGATAAAAATAATCATTAATCAATTTTCTGGAAGTTTGAGAACATTTCCCAAACGGTCATAAAAATTGTTAATTGCCTTAAACTGGATCCTACTCGATACCAGTTGTAGATTTGTATCCTTTCATTCGTTGAATATATTATGTCAAATTGCATTGACAAATGTGTGAAAGAAAAATAATCACAATTAATGTTAACTATAACCATGGTTGCCACGTACTTTTCGGCCTATGTTCGATTTAAAAAAATTCAATAGCACTTATGTATGTTTTACGTTAAAAAATTCTCACTGTGTAAAATCCTATGTAAGAATCAACACGGATTTCGTAATGGACGTTAAACAGAATTTGCTGGTACAGAATTTATACAAAAAATTAATAAGGTTTTAGTTAATAACTTGAAAGTATTAGCTATATTCTTCGATCTATCGAGAGCGCATTCGACACTTTTATTTTAAATTTCTGCGCTACAAATTATAAAGAATAGGAATTAGAGGTAATTTGAACAGATGTTATTCGTATCCTCTTCCTGGAGGGTTCTCCTTATTCTATGGACGAATTTTCCTCCTGTCTTAAACAATGGAATGTCCGAACCAATTTTTTAATGTGTTGCAATCACATTATTTACATGGTTATTAATATTAAACGGTAACTATATGTATTTATACGCATTCATGTAAAAGTATATTATATTCTAATATTGACGTGTGTATACTGCAAATGTAGTCTTACGTACTGAATAAATGATTATGATTAACATACGATTTCGTTATTGTAATGAATTAATCTGATTCATCAGTAGCAAGAGATACTGTCAATGATTTTGTAATTGTAAATTCATGATACAAACTAGATACGAGACCATCATCTAAGGAGTCCTCTCTCCGCACTACAAAATTTCCAACGAAAATTTGACGAAATTTGACTTGTTACGCTTGCGCAGTTTAACATAAAATCATTTACTAAAATGTTAAATTAAAACCTAACTTCAAAAGATTATGCGTCCAAAATGCGGAAATATAACGTACAATTTATGAATTATGTATAAGCGAACACCAGAGCGTAAGTTTGGTGTGTGAATACACATTATTTTGTAATATCTATAATTTTTTATATTACCGTTGTACATTAGTATTTGGTACTACATATTTTAACTAGTGTTTTCTTCCTGAGTTTATAAAAAATATTTCTTTTAAGAAATAATTGGTTCGAAAATTTTCTAGAAAATTACCGGAAAATTTCCATCTTTTTAATTTTTCCAGTTTTCCAGACTTCCAGTTTTTCTATTCTTGAACGAAATAACTAATCGAAAGGTGCTCTTACACGATCAATTAAAATGCCCAATTGCCGGCAACTTTAGACAATTTTTACATCATGGCAACATGTAGCAACATACAGCAACACATTGTAGGAGATATGTGAAGCAACTCTTTGTCAATTAATTGCTCAATATTACCCAGCGATATGGATCAATATCCAGCAATTAGACATTGAGTGTGTAGGTACACTATAAATTCAATGGAGCAATTGTTACCGACAATAAACATTGTCTATCTTTTCGCTGTCGCTAAAAGTGCATTTATTATTATGCATTAAATAAATAAAAAGAAAGAAAAGAAATAGACGAATTTGGATGTGAACATTTCTATCTAGTCAAGGACAGTTATCTTCTGTTATCAGCATTCTGAAATAAATAAGTTTTGACCACTTCTTATTTAAAAACCTGAGGAGAATATCCCGAAGTGATTTTGAACTAATCGTGAATAACTGGTTCCAATAATTACAAAAACAAACTACTAACATGAGAAATCCAATTCCTGTGCTAATAAAACTCGTCTATCACAGAAAGATACGCAAGTATATAAACGAGTGCGATAGGAACAAAAATTGCTCGGTGTTTTTCAAACCCGATGGATATACGGCAACTCGTAGCTGCGACATAAGCAACACGTGACAGTATGAAGCGATATTGCCATACGTTGTCGAAATAATTGCTAGAAATCGCATGATATTGATCGTTAGAGCTCCATTAATTGCTCCACTAGGTCGCCGAGCAACTAATTGCCGTAAAAATTGCTCGTGTAAGAGCACCTTTAAGGAAAACAATTCAAGTTATGTGTTTATGCAATTTCTGTTTACTCGGTGTATATTGTGGCTTTTACACAATCATCCAGAAACTAATCAGAATCATATACGTCAAGTCAAGTGAAACAATACCTACTGTTTTAATTTATTTTTTACTGAATTCCGCTCCCCCACACTTCGGATAATCGAGAATCTACTGTACTTAGTAACTAATAGTATTTCTAGTATTTCATGAGTAATCAGTTTCATCTACTAAGTTGTGTTAAATTAATTTTAATTACAATTTCCCTTATTTTTATATAATTGTATTGATCAAGGAGGCCAATAAAGATTGAACTGAATTGAAGAGCTCACTGGGAGTACACAAGAAGAAAGAAATAAGATTCGCAGAAGTGTTTGTTAATAAACATACAGCTTTTCTTAGAAAATTCTCTTATGAGATTTAGAAAGATTAAATTACGCGTTTGTTTTCCAGATAATCTCTTAACTAGAAACGACTGAAACTAATTCTGGAGACGTTTTAAAATTAATATATTCTAAGCACTGCAAAATTAAGTTAGGAAATGAATTAAGGCATTAATTTAATCGTGTAAAAATTTAAGATAGTGAACATAAGAAAATAAAAAATTGAACGTCGTTGAAGACATGACAAAGACAATGGCATATTTAGATTCCTCATAAAAATGTGCCTTAACAATGTCTGACCTAAATATGCCTAGCTTGATTGTTTTTTATAGAAAAAATAATTAAACTTGTGACTTTTACTTTTTGTGGTGAAATTTGTTTGAAGATTATTGATTGGGATAAAAATACCCAACTTTGTTCTAATTTAACCAAGTTCATATCTCTTAAGAAAACCGAAATCGCGAAAACCGAAATGATTAGACTCGAAAAACAGACATCCTGTATATAAGAAATAATTATCACATACTTTTTAAAGTTTAACAGAATTTACTTTCTGGATATTGTGTTTCCTAAATGAACGGCATGATGTTCATTTGAAACAATAATATCAAAATTAGAATTCTTTGTTAAGGAAAAAATTCTTACTTCAAATGTTTCTTTATAACTTTTCTGTAATATTTATGTAAAATAACTGTGTGCGTAAATTTGAAATTGACGAAAAAAGCATTTGCTTAACCGTAGCGATGAGATATCAAACGCAAATGCTTTAAAAATAAAACTGCTAGTAACTATAACATTTACACGAGTTACTACTCAAGCGAAACAAACATTCGCAGATTTTAGCAAAACCTTGGAAGATATTTACATTTAATTTTCCTGCACTATGCAACAGGTTTCATAAATTAAAGAACGTTTTTCAACATTTTATAATTTAATTTCTTGAGTTTCTTGTAAGTACTAAGTTTATTCTTTATTTACGACACTCTGTAAGATTTGTTTCTCTTGAGTGTTGTTTAACTACTTTGATGAACTTATCTCGTTATGATGTTATTTCTTTTATATTGTGTGTATTATTTATTTTTCAATGTTACATTGAAAAATGTTTTAATTAAAAATTATTACAAAAATATATTTCAACATGCCTTTCCGTGTTGTATATACAGCCTCAATCAAAACTAATGAAACGTTAAACGTTCAAAACCGAAATGCTGAAGACAGAGAGAGAAGATACCGAGTGAGATGAAGCCTTATGGCGAACGAATGTTTCCGAAGTCCTTCGGAACCCCAAAACACGTGGCGCTCTCTCTGACTCGGCACCGTTGCACTCTGACTACAGTGTTTCGATTTTGAACGTTTCATTACTTTTGATTGAAGCTGTACATACAATAGGCCTGGGTAAAACATCGATTAGTCGATTCGCCGATTCGAAAAAAAAATGAATAAAAATTTCGAATCGAATCGATTTTTTCTTGAATCGATTCACTGATTAAAAAAAAATTTATCGAATATCGAATCGATCAAATACGGTGTGCAAGCACAACGTTACTTGTCTGATTTGAGAATAGGTTACATGCAGTGTTGCCAGCTTAGGGAAAATGTCGATAAATCTAGGGAAAATAAACAAACATATTGATTGATCATTGATTAACAATTAACAAATATTAATAATTCTTTTCTCATATTTTAGACCAATAAAAGGTGTTCTTCTTGCAGCATTACCCTATTAATCAATTACATACAGGGTGGAACAAAAGTATGAAATAATGGCTGTAACTTTTTTATTTAAAAAGTCATGAAAAAAAGTTTAATACAAAAGTTTTGTTGTTGTTGCTATGGCAACCAACTTTTATTTTTTAGATGGTACCTACATATAACTTTTTTTTTGTGATTTTGGAATAAGCGTATTTGTCTCGATTCAGTAACATAATTTTGTTGGAGAAAAGAAAAATAAAAAGAATAAAATCAACAAGAAAAAATATTTAGTACTACTCAATCGTCAGTTTTAATCAAGAATGTAAATTTCACAAGTAAAAATTATACCAAGAAAATTAAAGTTTTATTAGAAAAGTAACAAAAACAAACTAAACAAAAAAAAAAAACTTTTACATTAAAAAAAGACCAATAACAATACTTACGCTGGATTTCACAAACGTCACTTAACTTTAATCATCGATTAAGAATAATCATTCCTATACCTTCAACACATGTAACCATGGCAACGTTTACATTTAACGGATGATTAAATTTAAGTAACGGTTGTGAAATCCGCCATAAGTCAAATGGTTCAAATTGAGCTCAATTGACTGCCAAGCAATGACCTAATCGGGATTTGAATTTCATTGCAGCTTAATAATAATAATAATAATATAGTAATAATAATAATAATAGTAATAATAATAATAATAATAATAATATTTATTGTCCAACAGATACAAGTATCCAATTACAGGACACAGTACAAAGAGAGAAGACGCAAAACTTTCAAAACCTAAGTAACTAAAACTAAGACTAAGCAAGAGTAGAGTTAACATAGGACTAACGCATTAATAACACAGATATCATAAATCATTGATTACGTAAAGAAATACTGGGTTTACTAAGTATTTCCATTAAGCTGTTATAGTTAATGTCACATGAGCATGAAATTTTATTAAAAGCATTACACATAACAAATAACGGTGATTTCAATAACAGATTGGTTCTACTAGGTAAAGTTGAAAAAGTAACACTGTTTCTAGAGCACATGCGAGGGACATGCCAATTAATATCACTTAACAGGGATGAACAATCAATTTCGTTGTGTAGTAATTTATATAGGAACCGCAAACTGGCTTGAGAACGCCGTAGTTCCAGCGACTGAAGTTCAAATTTTTGTAATAAAAGATGCTGATCAGAACCTCGCTCGGGTTATATGCCCTCGGTTCTAAAGTGGAGAAGTTTTAAAAATTTACGCTGAACTGTTTCGATACTGAGGATACTGAGGATGTGGTGTTGATAAAAAGGAGAGCTTTTAGGTTAGTAAACTTTCTGCAATTACGAATGATAAATCCCAAAGATTTTAGAGCACTAGAAGTAACAAAACTAATATGTTCTGAAAACGACAGTGTCGAATCAAAGAAAATACCTAAATCATTAGTAAGATTAGTACGAGAAAGATATGCGCCACAGAATGTGTAATTGAAAACTAGAGGATAACATTTACGTGTAAAAGACATAATTTTACATTTCGAAACATTCATACTAATAAAGTTATCTTGTTACTTGTGAACAATATTTAAATTATTCTGAAGTAAAGAGTGATCTTGAGGGGAATTTATAACGCACCATAACTTCAAGTCCTCCGCAAATAAAAGCTTCTCACAGGTCATATTATTAGGTAAATCGTTTATGTACATATTAAAAAGCAAGAGTCCTAAAATAGAGCCCTGGGGAACTCCAGCTGTGGCTACAAAAGGTAACGAACAAAACCCATTGTACCCAACATTGTAGATTCTATTACTTAGGTAAGATGTGAAAAACAATAACGGCGGTTCACTGAAGCCAAAGCTGTTTAATTTATGAATCATGACGCTATGATCAATTCTATCAAAAGCCTTGGACATGTCTGTATATACGACATCAATTTGACCTTGCGTATCCAGAACACTAGAAAGACGTTAGGTGAAATATGTCAGGTTTGACACTGTAGAACGCTTCTCCATGAAGCCATGCTGATAAGGTGAAATTGAATTCTTAACTACAGAATAAATGTTGGAATACAATAATTTCTCAAAAATTTTACCAAAGTTACACAAAATCGGTATGGATCGATAATTAGTAAGAATAGAAGGATCACCACTTTTTAAAATTGGACATACCTTCGACAATTTCCATATGTCAGGGTAAGTACTAGCTTTTAAAGCTAAATTAAAAATAATACACAGAGGCAGAGCGAAGATAGAAGCACAATCGCGAATTAGAAAACTTGGAACAAGATCAGGGCCAGAAGTCATTGAGTTTTTGAGGAACTTAATAGTTTTCACAATATCATCTTCCTTTACTACAGTAATATTGCATGTAGGAATATTACAAAACTCACTTGATGAATCTCCCAGATCGCTTGGTTGAGCGTAAATGCTTCTAAAAAAACTGGCAAACCCATTAACTATTAGGTCTGTTCCAAGCACGCTTTGTGACCGTTTCGAAACCGTCACTAGCATGCACTCATCAAAGATTTACACTCGACCAAGTTGTCAACATCGATCATTATTTCGGTGGGCAACTAATTATGACGGTTTCTTGAACGGTCAGAAAGCGTGGTTGGAACAGAGCTATTGACTGAGGATCCTCATAAGAAGTGTTTTCGGAGTACATTTTGCCAGGAATACGGCTAGTACCTTTTTTGGACCTTATGAAGGACCAGAAGCATTGGGGATTATCTGAGATAGATACTTCAACTCTTTGTAGATAATTTGTATATTCCCGAGATATCATAGATTTACATTGCGCCCGTAAAACTTTAAAACGGTTCAGATCAGTGGTATTGCACGAAACTTTAAATGACTTATGAGCACAGGCTTTAAGAGAAAGAGCTTTAATTATCTCCGGAGTATACCAACACGCTTCAGTTTATGCTGCTTATAAATAATTAGGAACAAACATGTCCAGCGCCAGATACAGAACTTTATAAAACTCGCCTCAGGCAAGATTGACATCCTGGAAATTGTCAAGAAAGGACCAGTCGATATTAGTAGGTGATTATATAAGCCGTGAAAGTTGGCTTTTCTGAAGTTATAATTTTTGACTCCCTTATATACGGTGAAGTTATTGTAGTTGCACGATGACGTTAACCGTCCCTCAATATCTTAGGCAGGATGGTGGTTGTCCTCGGATACTAAAGGAACCGTATCATGACATACAACACACAACATGTTGGTTAATATAAGATCAAGCAATCTTCCATCACAATTATTTAATGAGTTCATTTGAGATAAATTATTGAAAACCAAGAGGTTCTTGATTATATCAGTTCGTTTATCATATGAGCAATTGTTATTAAAATTGAGATTAAAAATAGGTATATTGAAATCGTCCAAAATAAGAACATCACAATCAGGGTACAAACTAATATCAAATAAGTCGAAAAACCGTTCAAAATCCCATATCAAAGTAGCAAGTGGGATATACACACAAAAAACAAGCAATAAACATGACATAAGTTTGCATTTACAACCCACAATGTTACTCATAGGTAACGCCTGCGAAAGGTAATTCAAATCCAACCTAGAAACAGCTAATTTACTATCAAGAGCAAGAAGGACTCCTCCTCCATGGGTGCACTGTAACTGATCAAAGTTACGATCACTTCTGAACACTGTGTAAGACTGCGGTAAAAAATATTCACTATTGCTAATGTCAGTCGACGGCCAGGTTTCAGTAATGGCTATCAAATCATAATCGCAAGCACTGACAGATGAGTAAAATTCTTCTGCCTTTGATCGAAGTCCAAACACATTCTGAGAATAACACCTAAGGAAACGAAATCTGCTGGGCGCACTTAGTTTTCCGAAACTATCACATTATCTTGTGACTTAAGGTAAGTGTCCACTTGTGACAAAATACTCGCGAGACTCAGCCTTGAGACTCAATCACCAATGGACAAAAACTTGAGAGCACTCTCGGAGACAGAATTCCGAGAGTGCACGATATCAGATGGACATGTTCATTTCTGCTCTTGTGATTTAGTCTCAACTCTAGCAGAGTTGGAAAAGCTGAGAGCGATCTCAAGATCCATTCATTTTTCTACATTGCCTGACCCAACACTGCTTCTTTTTACTTTACGTTTTTTCAAAATTTATACGCAACTATAAATGCTAGCGCCCGACGACTATTCATTTTGTATTTTCAATAACACAACAACAGACTGTACTAAAGTCTCATAATTATTCCAAGATTTGAGACATGCAGTCTTAAGACTTGAGAGACTTGCAGTCTCAAGTCGACACGGGCTTGTCCTAGTCTCGAGACCGTCTCGAGTAGTAGTCTCGAGCTGTCCAACAGCTGTCTTGAGACTCAAAGTGCTCTCAAATGTACAAGAGTCTGAGACCATTCTCGAGACAAAGTCTCGAGATTATGTCACAAATGGACACACACCTTGAGTCTCAATTTTTCTAGCAGAATTGGAAGAGCTGGGAGCGATCACAAAATCTTTTAATTTTTCTAAATTAAAAGTTTTATTTGAAACGATTTTCACTAACTTATTAATTAATTGACAAAATGAGCCGAGAGTGGGCAGATGACGAAGTTTTTAAATTAATCTCTCTTTATGAGGAAAATGAGTTTCCGTGGACTGTATATATAAAACATCAACAGTATAGAAATCGCGAAAAAAATGTGTAAGTTTGAAGAATTCGGGACAGTTTTTAATTGTGACTGTCAGGAGATGCAGCGGAAGATTCATAAGCATAACTTACGAAATCAGCAGACTGTACAAAAATCTCTTAAATACTCCAAGATTTGAGACTTGCAGTCGACACGAGCTTGTCCTAGTCTTGAGACTGTGAGTCTCCAACAGCTGTCTTGAGACTCAAAGTGCTCTCAAATGTACAAGAGCCTGAGATCATTCTCGAGAAAAAGTCTCGAGATTGTCACAAATGGACACACACCTTAAGAATAGTAAAGGAGACAGTGGTTTTAGAAATAATAAAAAAATGATCTCTTACCACAATTAGTGGTAGACCCGTAGATATGTATATCTTCTGTACACACACACACACGCGCCCAGGTTGAAAGCACTTCAACCTTGGGTTGATATAAACCGTAAGGTATTTTCCTCGTCAAATTTACATTTGCACTGGAAATTTGATAAAAAGAATGCCCTCCGGTTTATACCAACCAATGGTTTCTCGAAGTGCTTCTAACCTGTGAGTGTGTGTGTACTGAAGATGGCAGCGTAGCTACCGAAATACGTATCTACGGATATAAACTAATTGTGGTAAGAGATCGTTTTTTATTATTTATATTAGTCATTACACGTAAAATTAAAAATAAGGGTCTACTTACACTATAATAGAAAAGAAGCAATTATGATTAAACACCTTTTAACTGTCACCGCACCTATTATATTTTTCACCAGTGTATATCAGAGCTATGCCAAGTACTACATACTTATTAATACAATAAGTACAAGAAGAAGAAATATAATTAAGTCGAATCAAGTTGCAGAAGAACAAACTTTTTAGAATTATTGAATTATTTTTAATTTGATGAAATTTAATTTTAAGTTTGGAAACTCTACAAATGTAAAACATCCAAATTTGACGTCAAAAGAAAAAACGTGTGACAAAATTGATTTGAATAAAATCTTTTATTGTTGAAGCGTATTTTCGCAACGCACACAAAGTAATTGGCGAGTAACGATAAACTGAAAAATTTATAATATTATTTGGATCCACTTTAAAAGCAAGAAATCATTTTTATCAATATCTGTAATTCAATGTAAAAAAATATAAATTTACGAACTAAATAAATTCTATTTACCAAAATACACATCTTTGTCTATTTATTTATTTTATTTCTTTCCAATAATTCTTCATTCATCCAGTTATTTCTCAACGGTCGTCAACTATGGCATTAAAATGGTATTACAATAAATACTTGATGCCCATTTCACTGTAAACTATTTATAATCATTATTTGACTACATCTCGAGCTGCAGAAAACAATTTTCCCATTATATTCTAAAACAATGATTCGGACCCGCCCGAACCGGCCTCTAGGCGTATTGTTGTGCAAGAAATCCGCACAAATAACCATTTATACGGGCAAATCACTTATTTTTGGCCAGCGAACTTTTACCACCCCTCGACATTCGACAGATGCAGGGAACAAAACCATAAATTAATCATTTGTTTAACAGAAACATGCTCTCCTCTGTGGGCGCAATCAGACGGAAGGTACTTGATGACGGAATAATTGCAGTGCGGTGCTCATTGGGGTTTTTTTGCCCTTCAAAGGAGTTTCTTTTAAATTTTTGTGGTGCTGTGGGAAATTCACAGTACATGAGAATGTCACCAATCTGGGCCAAACAAATTTTCTAAGAAAAGCAATTAATTCGATCACGTGTAACTCGAAAGTTATTGAAAGCACGGTATTGGCAGTCTAGACAAGTCGTATTGATTACAAAAATGCAGTCTCGTTTCCCTTATCGTGTCCAGGTCTAAGTTTTGTGTTATAACGACGTTCTTTTGTTTCACAACTTGTTATCCCTTGTATAACAAGAGAACACGAACGGGGGGGACTTGTAATGGTCACTAGAAACCTTCCGATATCAGCTTGACCGGAAGCGAGAGAAATTATTTTCCTTGTCCCTAACACGTTTACAACAATAAAATATTTCGGACATAAATAATCTCGCCCGGCACGTTTCCTCGCAACGAGTTTAAAAAGGAAAAAAGTCCAGGCGAAACTGTATCAAAATAGAACACGGAATGACGGAACACAAAGAGCTATGCGAACGGCGACGAAGGTTTTTCGAATGGGACGCTAACGATTTCTTTTGAAAACATAATTTGTGGACGTGTGGCGTGTTTTGTGAAGGTGTAAAGCGCCTCATTATAGCGAACACGAACCACCTGGTCCCTGACACTTTGTTAGTAAATTAGGATAACTCCATGACAACACGGATTCACTGCTCGAGGGGGATTAGGTCGTGGATCGTAAAAATCAAGACGCCATGTGTACACATCTTGAACTAATTTTACATTAATATGTGAGAGAACGTTACCAAAGATTAATATAATAAAAGAACACTTGTATTTAACTGTTTCACGAGATTCAAAATGTTTCGCCTACTGCACAAACAATTAAAAATATTACTCAATGTATTATTTTTTTTAATCAGTGTAGAGAATATTTCAAATTATACATAAAATATTTATAGGTAACAAACATACAGGTGATTCTTGAAAAGGCTGACAAAAAAAGTTGAAAGAATAGTGTACTATAAAGTTTTATAACCGCATTATAAAAACGAGTGGATTCACAAACGTCCTTGTCGAAGTTTACATGACGTAAGGCGTTTATAAATGTATGATATACCGAGTAAAACCTCTACACTTCAGATAGCCTAGTGGTCTTGCTCTTGCAGGATTGAATAATTGTTTTAACATGTACGTGGCGATTCGATTAGTGTCCAGGACATTGCAAATGCGTTTTAAACACAAAAATTATTACGCATTCATACAGGTTTTAAAGATTTAATTTGAACTGATGTTCAAGAATCACCCTGTATTTTCTGTTCTGAGCGCAAATGGTAAATTAATATAGGAAGAAATTTAAAAGCAATGGTAAACCAAATAATTAAAATGTGTGCCTTTATTCTCTTTGACCCAAATTTTACTCGTCCGAAAGGTTTCGTTTTCTTTCTGTGAAGGCAAACTTTCTAACATTTACAACATCCGAGACAGAAAAAGAAAAAAGGTCAAATCTGGAACGGAAATTTATGATTTGTTTTTATTGCCCCAGAAATGCCCTTTCAGCAGTAATTGCGTTCGACTTTTGTGATCGGATTTGGCCAAACATTTATGACACTTTTCACTGTGGTCTACAATAAACATTTTTTATGCAGTGAGTTTCTGGTACCCCACATTTTCATTTCACATTTTCGTCTCGTCGAAGTTTTATTGTTATTTATGATGTTGAACCGCATGCGGTCGATTTGAGTTTTTCGGACACAAAAGTAGTAAAATCCATTGACGTCGGGGTGTCGATGTAATAATAATAATAATTAATCTGTTTGAATCCCACCAGTTTCATATTGCAGGTGTGAAGCGTGCAAGGAATAGCCCGGGAACAGCGCATAAAATAAAACTTTGTGCATTTAAAGTTACACGTTCGAAAGAAATTTATTGTCGAGTTAGGAAATAGCTGACATTTCTAATTTTACGATGTCGGTAATTGTTAAAAATTCAACAGTAAAAACGAATCCAGTTTCTCACAGCAACTAAGCAAACACGAATTACTAAGCATAAACTAACAAACCAGAAGTATTAAATGGTTTATGGCCGCATAAAATGGGTCGATAAATCAAACGGGACTGTTTATTTTTATGTTTATTCCTCGGAAAAAATATATAAATAATCGATATTAATTCCTTTTATTGCCGTACTTTTCTTCGGCTGGATTTACACCAAAGTAACGACTCAATAGCGCTTACGGAAAAGCTCCGGATCGATTTCGATCTTCCTGATAAAACAGTGGTATGTTCACCGACAGTGATTTACGTGAAACTGGAACATAAAATACCGACGTATATTTACTGTCGGGACAGTGTTTACTAAAACACAGCGGTCGGAAATTGGGATTAACTTTAAAAATACGACTTGGCAGACGCTAAAATCCTGACATCCTGAAACAACAATGGACGGATTTATAAACTGGATGGACAGCGAACATACAACAATTTTTCATTTACTTAAGCAAATGTAAAATAGCAAAAATTTATAGCACGTTTAAGATTTATTTGAGATGACAGATTAGTTAATTATTTTCTGCTTGAAACACGGAAAGAGATTAAAAATGATAATGTACAAAGGGAGTATAGATTTGACCTGGACTTTCTTATACAGGGATAACAATAAATAAAGTTAATGAAACAAATTTGGTTTTTCAAAATAATGTCCATTCTTTAATATAAACTCATCCCTACGATCAAACAACTTGCAAATACCGACAGAGAAAAATTCTTCTGGTTGTCTGCCAATTTTGCAGTACTTCTATTACCTACTCATTCGACATAATTTTTTTGCGTTCCAAATACCTGTTAAGGTAAGGCCTAAACTCTGAATTTATAGTCTTCGGGTCCATTAAGAAATCTGTTAAAACTGGACCGTGAATATCCCAAAATACCGTAACTATCATGTTGCTTACTGACGGCACAGTTTTCAATTTCTTTGGTGGCGATGAATTTGAATGGCGCTTTTCATACCCCTATTTGCTTCCTGTGATTTAATTGTGCACCTATTGGTAATAAAATTCGTTCCAGGTTTCTCGAACACATCACATAAAAATTTAATGATATTTCTCGATGCAACAGAACTAGGTACTTACATCACCCATAAATTGCTCAATATTTAAGGAGAGGAAACAAAGTCTTTGATATTTATCAACCATATAAGTGTCTTGATTATTAGGTTTGAATCGCAAATGTTTAACATTATTTTTTGTGTAATAAAATGTCCGGGCTTGTTGCTTACGACGTTCATTTTCTTCTTCCAGTTGCCTAATTTACATTTGCGATGTTCCATCTTTCTTTAATTTGTCTATTTTCGCTAAGAAATACTACATGTAAACATAGAATGAATGCATTTTTTAACATTAAGTCCCTTTGGAAGATACAGCTTCTTCCAATCATCAAGACTATATAGGAAGACAAACGTACTTTGAAAAAATTTGTATTGTAAGAAGCCGGTATTCTGTACCGAGAAATTCGTTCAACTTTGCAATGACCGTAGAACACATGTGTCTGTTTTGGAACACGTGCGCGCTGAGTTACAACATGATTCAACCTGCAGATTTTGATTGTAATTAAGAACATTTTGATTTAATAATTAAATAAAAATTTGAAGAAGTGGTATGACACAGTACTGCTGTTAAGTCATCTCAGCAGAATTGACGTTTGAAAAATGCCTTAGTGTGATCAAGTTCTAAGTTATGTTTCTCTCTCTCTGTATCCGGAATCAATATTTGGTAAGCAAACACCAGTTTAATTGCCATTTAGTTATTATTACTCGTATTATTAAACACTAACTGCTTTCATTGATGTACAGAATGCCGTTTCGTCTCTTTATAAAATTATTTTGGATGCATACTCCACTGATGACATATTCCACTGAAAAGATCTCTACAGGTTTCATATGTAAGTAATTATAAAGGGTTTTCAAATAAAAAAACTTCTCAGGCAAGCCATGAAAACATTTGATGCAATGTAATTCTAATTGAGCAAAAGAAAGTCACAACCTGCCTGTTTTTCATTTGAAAGCCTGATACCTTAAACTCAAAGCATCAAATGGTGCACTTCATCAACTTGAATTGAAAATGATACTTGCGAACTTAACCACTGATAATAAATCTCTACAAATGTAGTCAACGAGATAGGAACGAATGGACGCTCTAAAAATAATTTCTTAAATACTCAACACTTGTCACTTATTTTTCACAAATTCAAAAACTGAACATTTGTCACAAGCCATTTGCTAATTCCGAAGCTCAATTGGCTCATTTACCGCCAGAGGTCTCTTTTAAATAAGAGAGAAATAAGTTTAAAGTGGGGCTAGGACATGGTAACGTCTCGTATAGTTAATTCTTCTGCCAAACTTTGCGTCACACCTCTTAGTTATAGAATTTGTTTAAATTTTACTTATATTTACAGGTTTCGGTTTTCCAACCTGCTATTGTAACAGTAGCGCTACCACATACTTGGTTAGCTGTCTCCAAACTAACACCGAATTTGTCTCCAATTTGGGACGTCAATTTTAAAACATTTGATGAGCCATCTGTCTAGTTCCATTACCTGTGCCTTAACCATGGCGAGCTACATTAACATTCACTGACGTGTATGTATGGCCGTTTCAATTCGACTTTTAAAAATGTTTACGGGTACTCCCCTCAGCGCCTCTTGTGAGTTTTTAAGTAATTGCAGTTGTCATTACGTTACTATCAGTAGTTTTGTAGTATCTTTAATAGGGAGCGCTGAGTGGAGTACTCCACGGTTTCTCAGAACCGAATTTTAGGCGAATTGAAACGGCCATACATACACGTCAGTGAATGTTAACGGAGTTGGCCATGCCTTAACTTCCATACGTTACTTGCATAAAGATTAGAATTTTTTCTTTTCTTCAGTGCTTTCCACTGGAGTTTTTAATTTCACTTTTTACTGATGATACTTGTATTTATCTGGGGTGCAAAAAATCATGATGTGTACGTCACATTTCCTAAAATATCGTACTTTGAGTTAATCTCTTAGAAAACTGAAGCCATGAGGCAACAGCAACTTTTTGGGGTAATTGTTTTATTAGATCAAGATGAAAGCATAACCAAATAGCATTCAGAAAAAAACATAAAAATAATAATTTCAAATCTGAAAATTTTGACTTACGCCGCTATGATTCTCAAGGCCCCGTATGGTTGGTTGAGTACATTTCAATAATTCGATAAGCTTTATTTTGGAATCTTTGCAAGATTTAAGTTTGGAGAATTGGCTACACCTCAAAGTTAAATGCCACAAATCGATGTTAATCAGTAATAATCAGCCAACTATCAAAATTGCCTTACTAATAATTTATTTTCAACTTTCAATTGAAGTTTAACTTGAAGGCTTCCGCGGCCGTCGTCCATGTTTGAATTGGCTTCCGGTTGGAACCGCGTCACGTTGATTTCTACTGCCGACGTTTCGTTCTTCATTGCAGAAGAACTTCTTCAGGGCTGCTGCTGCTGGTGGTGTTGCTGCTGCTTCTGGTTAGTCGTTGAGACTATTTCAATTGAAGCTTCTTGATAATAAACCAATTTAGTTATGATATGAAGCTATAGTACAAGTTATTTTTTCTTGAAAATTATTTGTTTCTGTCACCTGAAACTTGGTCGACATTAAACGCCAAACTTTAGTGACAACTGACGTGCACTAAACTGTCTCATTTACTACCTGGGCACAGTATACTTATCAATCAGTAGGAACAGCTCGTGTCGGCACCTTTGATGTTCATACTACCGTTTTCAGAGCCAATGTGGCTGTTACTGGCGGGTAGAGATGTGTCATTCGTGAATGATTCAATCTTCGGGGTTGGATCACTTGAAAGTATTGAATGATAGAATCTTGTTTCAATGGAGTCGGTCGATCGCGACATCGATTGTCCATTCTTGCTGTCGGAGTCGGTGATATGATATGATTGTACTTTTTCTGAGCAGTTTTAAATAATGCTCGGGAATATAATAACTAATAATTATATTATTATTATTACATATCATAGTCAGCATAGGCAGCAGAGTTTTTTTTTTACATTTCCCGCATCTTTCTTTTTGTTAGCCTGTTTTGAAGAAATATTGATAATATAATAAATAAATTTCAAGTGAGAACCAATGAATGAAAAGCGTGTTAACTCTAAAACGCAACCTTAAAATACAATGTTCGATCATAACCGCATTCCCAGCTATCATTCAGATTCTGTATTTACCTATATTTTAGATTCATTTGTCCTAATCACTACTAGAATTAAACACGCTTAAAAATGCACTACTAAATATTGATCTCGATAAGTATACGTCGACAGATTCAGATTCAAATGATATACCTATAATTTCAATCACAATACTATTCAATCGCAGATACTATTTCAATCATTCTCCGTGGTGAGTGCGCCGCCTCTGCGTGTTGAACGACAGGAATGATCGAATGATTGATACAAAAGATTCGATCTTTTTGGATATCTATCATCGTTCGATCGGATCTGTGTAAAATGAACGAATGACACATCTCCACTGGCGAGCTTTCATTTTATTGCTAATAGATGTCACTGGTTGAAAAAATGGCACGGATAGATATGATTGCAAGCAAATCATAGAATGCGATGTTGTTTTACACAACTTCAGGCTTTCTACACAACATAAATTCATTATAATCTAACAAAGATGGTTTTCTGTTCAATCCTTCTCATCTCTTATTACTCTTGACGAGTTTTATTATCAGTTAAAATTAATGTATTATTTCTGTGACACCGTATATAAATATATTAGAAAGTAAATGACATCTATGCGCAAGAGTTACTACACAAAATTTCTTAAGTAATAGCATTGTTGTAATAGATTATAAGGTATTTCATACGCATTAACTGGTCCGTATTTTTTAACATATAGAAATCGTAGAAATTTCTTTTTTTCAATATCATTGCTATGTGAAGCATAAAACGGAGACCAAATTATAGAACCATATTCAAGACGACATCTTATAAAGGTAATATACAGGGTGTTTACTAAACACACGCCAAAAATTAAGGGGGTTATTCCTTGGGGTACTTTAAGATTTTTGTGTTATTGGATGATTTTCGGAATGACGCTTTGTTTCGAAGGTACACGGCGATAAAAGCTTTTCGAAAAGAATTATTACTTTCTTAAATACAAAAACTGCTGAAACTGACTATCACCAGCTAGGGTGCATGTATCCAATCTTCTTCTCATTGACTGCCGAACTCGTTCAAAAACACCAGGGATGTTTCTTATTGCATTACATCCATCAATTATCTTATTTCTCAAATCTTCTTCATTTTTCACTGAAGTAGTATACACTAACGTCTTCAAATGGCTACTTAGGCTACATTAAATTTTATAAAATATCCAAACTTTATCCCCCTCTATATTCAAAATAAAGCGTCTTTCCGAAAATCATCTAAGGACACAAAAATCTTTAAAAAAGCTCAAGGGATAACCCCCTTAATTTTTGCCAGTGTTTAGTAAACAGGCTGTATAGCGGAATTAAAGTGTCAATATTTCTAAAAGAACGGGCATTCCTGATTAGAAATCCTGGCATCCTGTAAGACTTACGAATGCTATTTGCAATATGTTTAAATCTTTAATTTCATCAGTACTTTTGAGAAACTGATTTCCTAATTTATAAGAGAAAAAAAATAGACTCTAATTTTCTTGTGTATGTCATTAGAATGCATTTCTGTATATTAAAATAAAGCCTAATATTTACAGACCTTCTTTATATTAAAATAACCAGCTATAAATCCTTTCTCAATTTTGTTATAATGCGATACAGTCTCGAACAGAGGAGACAGACTTGTATATTTTAAAATCATCGGCAAATAACTCAGCTTCACAATCTATAAGTATAGAAGGCATTAATAAGAATAATAATGGTCCAAGATTAGAGCCTTGGGGTACACCAGATAATACCATGAATAATTCAGAAACTGCTCCTCTAAAAATCACATATTATTTTCTGTCAATAACGTAAGACACGAGAAAGTTGAGTGCATTATAATTACATCTGTTTGCAAGTTGTTGACTATAGAATCAATTGTATTCTGTGAAAAGTTACATAAATACGTAATTGTTGAACGTTTAGCCATAAAACCATGTTGGGATGTACTAATAACAGGTGATCAATAGCTTTTCTAATCGAGTGACCCATGGAAATAAAATCATATGTCTTTAATTAGTTTATTATTTCAAATGCCACTTGTATTACATATTTATATTACATTCCTATACAAGACGATAGGAATGCAATAAAAATAATTCAAATGGCATTTGATATAATGAACCAAACAAAGATATAATT
Source organism: Dorcus parallelipipedus (assembly GCA_958336345.1). NCBI lineage: Eukaryota > Metazoa > Arthropoda > Insecta > Coleoptera > Lucanidae > Dorcus > Dorcus parallelipipedus. Next base: position 29,852,578 of record OY284481.1, read on the forward strand.
TTTTTCCATAGGTCACTTATTAGAAAGGTCACATATTAGAAAAGATACTGATCGCGTATTATAAGGGATTACATGCGAGAACATATGCCTATGTCTATACTTCATCAAGGACCTAACAGGTTATTTTCAATCATTTTTAGTTTCAAAATGACCGTAATTTTAATAACAAACAAAAAATGTGAAAGGAAAATGTACATGTAATAATTGCACAAAGAATAGATTACAAGCTACACTGCGGAAGTCATAAACTATAAACATCCTCCAACCTATCATTTTAACTCAAATTCAGTTTATTTCCCTTAGACAGGATGTTTCTTAAGTACATTTCAAAATTTGAAGATGTGATTTTCATTGATATTTTAAGAAAAAAGTTCCTATAAACATTTACCCGCAAATATAATATTAAGGAGTCTTAGATCAAAAACAAAACCTAATACAAGTTCTCACACTTTTGACATTTATTTTGTTTTAACAGCAATATTAATTATAATAATAAGAGTAAGAGCAATTAAAAACAATGAGTAAACAGAAGTAGCACCCAACTTCAAGCAGTTATTATTGTAAACAAAATAAATGCCAAAAGATTGAGAATTTGTATTATGTTTTGTTTTTGGCGCTTAGCCTCCTTAATATGTATTTGCGGTGATAAGTTTTGAAACTTACTTAGAAAACACCCTGAATACAATTATTAAATCATATGACATCATATGGCACAATTTGAAAAGTTCATTCTCATTCCGGAACGCTGAGGCTGCCTTTCGTATTTGGAGCAACATTACACGATGGTCAAGTTTTGGTGTATTTTATTACCTATTCCTACCACCGAGAGATTTGTATTTACGACCAGTTATAAAATCTCAAACGAACTAAATATAACAATGTTCGGAATAGAGGCAGGCAGATGTCAATCACCTTCGTCGTTTGCCCGGCAGGACTCCGAGAGTTATATATGGCCCTTTAAAAAGTACATCTAACGACCGTCCCCGTTCGCTCAATAGTTTCAATCGCCTTGTAATTTTAAATGCTACCAAAACAATTCTTTTCTTTTTGTAATGTGATATGATTACAATCGTACGTAGAAAATTCCGATTCCTACTGTCTTGTACAATGGTTGAAAATAAAAAGTTAAGATCTTTTGTGATCTTACGAATTAGTTGAAAAGGTATTGTTACGACCAATTACTGAAATTTGTATTGAGATTGTAAAGAAGCATTCCGAGGAAATTATTGACCATCCTGTTTTGGAGTTATAACTTTGACTTAGGTATATAGATCATGCAATTGATTATTTTATTTAAAAAAAATAGGACTGGAAAATTAAGTTCCTTTTAACTTTTCAATAAAAAAATAATAAATTTGAAACCGTATCAGTGCTGCACACCTCCAGCAATTAACTTCATTATTTTTAAATTGGGAGGACATTCGGAAAATCATAAAGAAAACCTATTAGCGACCGAAAAATAAATCTCTTTGATTTATTTAGCGACAGGAGAGAAAAATAGCCGTCAGCGAACGGCTGGGGCCGTCGGAAAATCGGCCTAAGCGCAAAAATGCATACGGCCGATATTTTTCCGCTGTAATTTTTCTGGTGGTATTGTTATACATTGTGTTCATGCCGGATGTTGGCAACCCTTATACGGTGGTAATTGATTCAATAAGTATAAAACACGCGCCGACCGCCCAGACAACACAAATACAGCGATGTAACGAATATGACGGAAGACTGCAGCGGGAAAAAAAATAACAAAACGAAATATTACGCTGGAACGTGCTTCTGCTAAACGGCAAAATATTTTGCGGTCTCTTTTTTTTGTTCCCATCTTCAACGGTCGCAGAAAATACGTGTGCAGAGTAAACGCTTTGGAAAATCATTTTCGAATGAGTAGGCCATGTTTATGTATAAAATCAAGTTTCCTAGATAACTGACAAAATGATATCTATCAAATGTGCAAGTAAACAATAAATAAATACAAATAAATATTGGAGGATATGCCTTAAGTCACATCCTCCAATATTTATTTATTGTTAGTCACTAATATCATGGACAATCCTTTAATAAATAAATACAAGAAAGAATCACGGTTAGCAGTTTTCTTTGAATTTATATTAATTAGAATGAAATAAATAAATAGTATTAGGAAATTAGTTTAATTGGTTAGGGTAGAAGTACCGGCTTTGGGCACTGCACCAGTTGTGGCCATTCTTTCATAGTTAAAGTAAGGAAAGCATCAATCTAGAGATAAGTTGAAATATTCCCACCAAAAGTTTGAAGAAATAGTGGTTTAATTCTGCATTTTCATTACATTGGCGCTATTGGTTTGGCTTTGACATACAGTTGAAGCGTAGAAGACAACTTGATCGTTGTTTTCTAAGGAAAATGGTTGAACAACATAAGAAACATTATAATTGCTTCATTTATAATAGTAATCCTATAATTTTTGTTTATTTGATAAGTGCAGTTATTAAATTTTTCGATGATTTCTAAAATGTTTTAAAGTTAAACTTCAGAATCTGTGAAATGTGGATGGCCAAAACCAGTGCATTCATAAATAAAAATGTCTAGTTTTGGCCACTGGAGTCGTGCACTGGAGTGACCAAAATTGGTACATACATTTTCCAGTTTTGGCCATTTAGTTCTATAACTGTCTGCGCACATTTTTGTTTGTGCTACTACACCATAAAGAAATTTTCTAAAGATTCCAAACAATAATATGATTGGAAAAACTGTGAAAATAAAAGGTTTGCTCAAGAAAGGAAACAGAATTTTCTTTATGAGAGGGACCACTTAATAAATGCATTAGATGCCATAAAAAATGGAATCTCAATGCATATTCCCTTAAAAAGATTTAGTCTGCTGCTTAAAGGTATTCGAATGAAAATCAATAAAATCGTTCGAATTTGACCCTTATCCGGATACTTTTAAACAATAGTATATCACCGAACCACATTTAGGTGAAAAATGTCGATGGAAACACTTTAAATTACCGGTGGCCAACCTGCGCCCATAAGACCTAAATCTAATATTAGTAAAACAAAAATATAAAACAATAAAAACGTATACATGCACCTACTAGTAGGTACTAACTAACCCTAAATCTTATTTACAAAAGGTTGTCCACCCCTGCTTTAAACGAAAACAATAAGCTTGACGAAAAGATGAAAATAATATGTCAGAGAAAGAACAATCAATCACTAAAGTATGTATTACTAATGAGGAATTTGTTGAAAACCAAATGTGCTATGTATTAAAGACATGCCTTTGTTATTGTACCTACAATACAATGATTTCTTTTTCCCATAACAAGTAATCCAAATATTGCTTAATGGTGTAAACGTTACAGCAATGTCAAAAAGTGGTCTCAACGATTGGAAATACTTCGATAAAGATGAACTTCTGTTGTATGTATTCTGAAATTGCATATTATGAAATAGGTGAACGCACCCTGCGTGTGACATGCGCGAATAGAGTAGTGACGAACTTGTGCAACCCTGTGGTTGTATAAAATTGAGAAGTTAAGAATGGCCGAATAAACGAAATTATAATGCAATATATCTATTATTAACCTTTTAAACAGGCACATATTTTTGCATTTGAAGATGTCAAACAAATTCTTAATATTTTCAGTAAAGAAAATCACTTGAGGTGCTTTTTTGTACCTCAAATATCAAAATATGTAGATTTTGTTTAGATTTAGTAAATTTTATATATACTGTTCAATATTACCATACATTTATAAGTATGCACTGGGATCAACAATAATTTAAGGTTTGCATCCGAAATATTATCATTTCTTCAAAACATCAATAATAATTTCTACACAACGCCATGAAGAAATAAAACCTAGTGTATTCAATCATTGTTGATCACAGTGTACTTCTTTTTGTGTTTAATATAAATTTCTTGAAATAATAATAAATAATTAACAAGTGTTTTTAATTAAGTGGCCAAAACACGAGCACAGGTGTGGCCAAAAGTGGTGAATGAGTGGCCAAAACTGGTGAAATTAGCATTTCCGACTTTTTATTTATTTCGCAGTACCAAATAAGATTCAATCCATTTTTTAAAATTTGGTAATATCTTCCTAATGTATGTCTTATATTTGCTTGGATATATTTTTCAACATGTGGTGTAAGGACAATGGTAAAGAGAAAACTTTGCTTAAAGTGGCCAAAACGGGTGCCTCTACCCTATATTCAATCCGCCATAAACGTGGTCTATTCATTTGAAAATATATCTATGTTTTAATCTGCATCATTTTCTTTAATAAAATTATTCATTTTTAATTAAAACAAATAATTTGAAAAGAAAATTGCTAGCAACAATGCATTTTATTTATTTGTTGTTTACGTGCATAGGTAGATATCATTTGTCAATTATTTGGAGTTTAGGCAACTTGATTCTATATGTATGTGAACATGGACTACTCATGTGGAAATGATTTTTTCAAATATGTTCTTATTTTTTAAACAAATTCAAGAAATTTTGGTATAAGCTGCGAAAAATTATTCAATTTAATTATGTAATATAAATTCAGAAGAAATTAATAACGATAATGTTTTCTTTCGTGTGAAATAATTGCGCCGCAGCACAATTATTTTCCGACTTATAATTCGTGTCGTGAAAGCAGATAGCAACAATGCCGTTGCCTCAAAAGCTAACACGCACGAGATGGCAGTCGAAGCGGACAAAACGTGTCAACGCAAACATGTAAATGTTGGCTGCGAGTCGTCAGGATCGCAATGGGGCCCCCGAGCATATTCTGTATAGCTATTTCGGCCCTAATTGGGGCTTCATCAGCAGAACAGTAGCTCGAGAACTCCACTGCAACCCCGACGACCAACAGCATATACGCACGCTTAGCGCGTGAATGCAAACATGTGAAATAATTGCGCCGCAGCACAATTATTTTCCGACTTATAATTCGTGTCGTGAAAGCAAATAGCAACAATGCCGTTGCCTCAAAAGCTAACACGCACGAGATGGCAGTCGAAGCGGACAAAACGTGTCAACGCAAACATGTAAATGTTGGCTGCGAGTCGTCAGGATCGCAATGGGACCGCCGAGCATATTCTGTATAACTATTTCGGCCCTAATTGGGGCTTCATCAGCAGAACAGTAGCTCGAGAACTCCACTGCAACCCCGACGACCAACAGCATATACGCACGCTT